>CBVK0100871685.1:0-38377 GCA_900067695.1 Picea abies | reverse complement strand
TCTTCCGATCTCACATAGATTAAAATCCCAAATTGGGATGAAACTCTACTATGATAGGAACTCACAAAGTATATATGGCTATATGAATATAGTTATGAAATATATGCATTTATATTCGAAAATCGTTACAGTAGTCGATATAGAAATGGAAATACATAATTACAAGATTTTTGTACCCATATTATATAATTAATATGTAAACTTTTTAACAGTTATGTAGAATCAATTATAAAAAATAAAGTATCAAAAGAATGGTCGTATATATAAAGAAATCTCCCCGGATATATTTACAGAGTCACATCTATAACTGTCTACAATGATAGATGCAGACCTTTTAAATATATATTGCTTAGATCGAACCAACACTGACTATGGTAGAGAAAAAAAATAGTTTCATATAGTCGCAATATCTTTAGGAAACCTTGAGTACAGATCAGAAGGGAAACAAACAGTTCAGACTAAATTTTTACATTTATGGAATAAAACATTACAGCATTAAACAAAATAATTAATACATCTAGAACCTTTTTATTCGTTATGCCTAGGATCTACTTTGATAAAGGTTGAAAGTAAAGACACGGGAATGAAAAACAATATGTATTATTCACAATATTATTTATTCTGGAATGTTGAAGAACAATTCTATTATGCAAAGAAAATCTATTCCTATTTCCATTCCAATCCCATTTCGAATAATGACATAGTAAAGTTCGATATAATCATTTCTCCAAATATACAATTTTAAGATTTGACTCGCTTACTTGGCTGTGAAGGCAAGTAACATAGGTAAAGAATAATTTAACTTTAAACAACAAATATTCACCCACAGAGATGACTCTTTAATTTAAATATTTTCAACCATTAGCCACCTAGAACCCTCCTTGAAAGGGGGGAGGTAGAACCTGAATACCCCTTATGCGGGTGGAAGAGGTCAGCATCGAAAATTATTTTGTGAACAAAACCCCTACGCAAGATTGCACAAAATACCTTTACTAATTATTCAACAGAGATAAGATGAATATAATAAAATGATTAGTAACATGAAAGGATTTGCAGAGTCATACTTAACTTTTAATTGAGGGATCCAATAGCCTTATTTGTTGTGATGAGATGAGTAACTTCCCATACCAAAAGGGGAGGATCAGCCCAATAATCTCTGATGGGCACCCTCGCAATCATGGGGTCCCATCGTTAGTGATAAGAACCAGATTAAGTAAATCTAAAAACATTATAGGAAAGAATATACAAATGATGATTACAATGAAGTACATGAGTCGCATAACGAGAATGGACCAAATAATTATTCTAATTGCGAGCATTGAAATTGGAAGCCACGGGTCAACTAAAACCATCAAAAGTGTATATAATATCATCTGAGAAAGATTCATTTAAATAGAAAGAAACACAAGGTAAACACCATGTTGAATCACCAAACTCATATGAGCTTTATTATACTCTCATACTTTAAGAAAATTTGTAGAAAAGGATGAACAAAATTTTTAAATATACAACACGGGATACATAGCATTTTTATTTATGGCTATGTTGTAAGAAACTTCGGAAAAACATTCAAATAATAAGTTACAATCAGAAGAATTCGTCGGGTAGTTGGGGAACCGAGAACCTGAATAAAAACCCAATACCAGGTACCCAACAAGGGTAGGAAAATGTTATTCGAAACTTACCAAATGAGATTCCATATCATGAATAATTGTTAATAGGCAGTCACCATGTGAATCCCTAACCTACCAACTGACTTCTGGGCTATAGTCCTAGTGAAGTCATGAGGAGACTCAACACCTAGTAATGACATAGAAAGAATTAACAGAATGTAAGAGACAACTAACCCTTATAGTAAACAACATACAAATTGAACTCTACCTCCATGAATTCGTTGGAAAAGGAACACAAAGAACAAAATGTCGAAGATCTACATAATGTTAATGTGGAGAACATGATTATTTTGGGGGGAGTTACGGAAATGAAGCAGAATTGAGGAAACCCTAATCCTCCCACTGCAGCAACGATAGCCCACAGCCACAGCACCCACACGACGTGAGTTTTGCAATCCCTACCACACAGCCCAGACCCCGTTCTACTGACGCAGCTCAATGGGAATAGAGGGGGGGGGATAGCCCCCCTCATACAGCAAGATTTTCGCTAACGACAGATCGGGCACGCGTGCGAAGAGACCAGCCTTCAAGCCACCCCAAAAGGTTCGCGAGCAGCTCCTAGCCAAAGAACATGGCCTCAACAAGGAGATGGACATGGAAACGGAAGCTGGAACCTCTCAGGCGAAACCACACCGAGGCTGGGAACCAGGTAAATGCATACCCCAACTGGAAAAAGCACCATGATATGTTATTAGCTCCACCAGAGTAGGAGAACACACAGAGTTTATGAAAGAACATGCTCTCATAGGGAAATTCCTGGGGCTCTGGCCCTCAGAGTGGGATCTGCACAAATGGATCAAACACTGGTGGAACCCCAAAGGGGATTACGAAGTCCAGCTTAGCTCCAAGGGTTTTTTTACAATCATCCTGTACAATCTAGAGGATAAAGACAGGATATTCTAAAATGGGCCTTACTTCTTCAACTCGGCTGGGATTTTCCTAAGATTTTGGACCGAAAGGTTCAACCCTGACCAAGAATACTTCACCATGGCCCCAATGTGGATCCTCTTATACTCCTTACCCCAATAGTTTTGGCTGGAGGAGATCCTAATGGGAATAGGAAACACCCTAGGGTAGTATGTTAGAGCATCAGAAGCCACCAGACAAATGAAATACACCTCCTACGCTAGAATCTGCGTCTACATGAACATTTCAAAGGCACTCCCTGGCTCAGTAACTCTGGAGTACCAAGACAAGGATTGGCAGCAAACCCTAGACTATGAGCACATCCCCTTCTGCTGCAGAAGATGCCATGAACATGGGCACCTCTACAGGGATTGTCCGCTCATCAGATCAACCCCCAAGCCAGACGAGATAGCACAAAAGGATGGTTTCACTATGGTGGTGCCTAGGAAAATAAATCCACCAAGGAGGCAAAACCAAGGGCAAAATCCAAACATCGCAACAAGAAACTCTTATGAGATCCTGAACCACCTGCCAGAAGAAGAAGAAGTACAAGATCCGCACAAAAACCCACAGCAAGCACAGGAAAACATAACAACCCCTCCTCCCCCCCCAAGGAAAGAAAGCACCCATGGAAGATCAAGGAGAGGGAGACGAAGACACCCCAATGCAGCTGGATGAAAGAGACCTTGTGGGCATAGATCTCGAAAAGCTAGAAGAGGCCCTGAACCAAAAGAACCTGCAAACCCTTCCTGAAAAATAGTTGCGTAAAGTGCACAAAGTTTTCGTCAACTCCTCCACAGGATCCATAGCACGGCTAGGCATAGCCACAGACTCACACTCCAGCTCAAAGAAAATCCCTCGAGAGAACAGAAGAAGAAGTCGCAAAATCGTGCAACAACTGATCAGGGAAGTAGGCAATCTTATGATAAATTCAGGACAGATCCAAAAGATCTCGGAGGTTTATCTCCAAACCCCAACACCAACTCAATGATGAAAATACTCACTTGGAACATAAGAGTACTCAATGGATGGTCAAAACAAAGTACCCTCCGAGAATGCATAAAAGCTGAGAATCCCGATATGCTCTTGCTACAGGAAACCAAATGTGTAGGAGCAGAAGCTGAAACCATATTTTAGTGAATCTGGAGAGACTGCAACTTCATATCAATTGACTCTGCAGGAGCCGCAGGAGCCCTGGCCATCCTCTGGAACCCTGCCAGCATTAGCATCCACAACCCCTTCTCTACAGTGGGCACAATCACAACACACTTCAAGATTATTGGCTTGACTCAGGAGGGGGACATCACGAATGTCTACGGCCCACATAGCCAGCAAGAAAAAGACAAACTCATGCAGAGGCTGGAACTCATCAAAACCCTGGTGACCACATGCAACTGGGTCTTAGGAGGGGACTTCAACATGATCCTCTTGCTGGAAGAAAAAACAGGAGGCACCAAAAAGATGGAGCAAGATAGTAGTAAGTTCAAAACTCTTATTAATCATCTTAAACTAGTAGACATTAAAAATAGAAATGGCACCTTCACTTGGTCGAATTGAAGATCAGGTGCCTAGCACATAGCCTGTCGATTGGACTGCTTCCTAGTCTCAGAAGCACTTATGGAGTCAGGCTCCCAGCTGGAAAGCCTCATCCTCTCGAGAGTTGGCTCAGACCATTGGCTGCTGGTCCTTAGCATTACTTTCGAAACCACACCCAGATTCAAGCCCCTCCGCTTTGAGAAATTCTGGCTCCTGCATCCAGAGTTCCAACACCTAGCCAAGGACTGGTGGATGCAAGCAAAAATAGAGCATGGTTCAAGCATGTACAGATTTCAACAAAGACTCAAAAACTTCAAGTAGCTGCTGAAGCAATGGAACAGGAATTACTTTGGAGACATCTTCCACATCATTCAAGACATAGAAAGCAAGCTAGAGGTGACCCAAAAAACCTTCGTCGCTAGGACCAGAACCGACGACCTCATGATGTAGGAAGCAAAGCTCTGAGAGAAACTGGAAGAGAAAAGAAAATAGGAGGAGATTCTATGGAAGCAGAAATCTCGAGTTCAGTGGCTCAAGGAGGGGGAGAGGAACACCAAGTTCTTCCATAGGATAGTGATGCACCGACGGCACATCAACAAGATCACACACTTAGAAAATGGGCAAGGAGCCACAATCAGGGACCACTCTGAAATAGAAACAAAACTAATCAATTATTATCAAGACCTCCTCACAGAAATTTAGGTGGATAGAATGGCCGCCATTCGTAGAGTCACAAGACACATTCTGTCCCTAGTGACAGCGGAACAAAACGCTGCCCTTACCAGGCCAATCACTCAGGAGGAAGTGGACCAGGCAGTAAAGGACATGCCCCCAGGAAAGGCCCCAAGACCAGATGGGTTTACCACAGATTTCTTTCATCATTGCTGGGACCTGATAAAAAAAGATGTTTGGGAAGTGGTTGAGGAATCGAGAGCTTCGGGGGTGGTTCTTCCCACTCTAAATGTGACCATCCTCACTCTTATCCCAAAGGAAGAGTGGGTCACCAACCCCAAGCACTTCAGACCCATAGCCCTCTGCAACATCATCTACAAGATCATCATGAAGATCATCTCCAATAGACTGAAACCTATCCCGACACACGTCATCTCCAAAGAGCAGGTTGGATATGTAGAAGGCAGGCAAATCATGGACAGTGTCATTCTGGCACACGAAGTAATTCATTCTCTCAAGACCTCTAAAACCCCAGGTGTGTTAATAAAACTGGACCTCTCTAAAGCTTTCGATAGAGCTAGTTGGCAATATCTCAAAGCTGTCCTTGAATCCTTTGGCTTTGATCATGGCTGGATCAAATGGATCCTCAATCTAGTCTCCTCCACCTTTTTCTCCATCTTGGTTAATGGCGTTCCCTCCAAACCCTTCTCACCTTCCCGTGGCATCCGGCAGGGGGATCCCCTCTCACCCTTTCTTTTCGTCCTCATGGCGGAAGGTCTCGGTAGATCTATCTCAGCAGCACTCGTAGAGGGTTCCCTCAAAGGACTCCCTCTCCACAACCTCCAGCCAGCCCTCTCCCATAGTCAGATCATCGATGACATGCTCCTACTCAACTCCCCTTTAGAAGGAGAAGCCTGCACCCTCAACTCTATCCTCTTTGACTTCACGAAAGCCTCCGGCATGTCACTAAACCTCGACAAGTCCAAACTCTACTTCTTTAATACCCCTACCCCTATTCAAGCCCATGTCTCCAGACTCCTCGGCATACCTAGGAGCTCCCTTCCATCCAATTACCTAGGCGTCCCACTCATGGAAGTCGCAGCCAGATCCATCTCCTGGGATAGCCTTCTCTTTTCCATCTCCAATAGACTAAACAATTGGACTTTCATACCTCTCAATCTTGCCTCTCGACTCATTCTACTAAAGTCTGTGCTGCAGGCCCTTCCCACCTATCTTTTTATGGTCCTAGCAGCTCCAAAACACGTCATAAAAGCCATAAGAAACTTGCAACGCAACCTCCTCTAGCATGGCCATCAACCAAACAAGAAATGGGCCCTAGTGGGCTGGGACAAGACCTGCATGCCAAAAAGTCAAGGGGGACTAGGCCTACGGGATCCAGGAAAGCTTAATCAAGTCATGGGATCCCAAATCTGGTGGCGTTGGCTGAAAGCTCCTACAGGGGCTTGGGAGAAAATATGGAGACATAAATATGCCCCTCTAACACTGGTTAATCAGCTCATCAGACACAACACCAGAATCCAAGGGTCCAACATCTGGAACACAGCTTGGCAAAACCGCACTCGGGTTCAAGATCATGCCTTCTGGAAGGTTAGAAACGAGGAGAGTTCTATGTTTTGGCACGACTCTTGGCAATAATTAAAACCTCTGAAAGGCATCACAGACCTTGACACCCTGAGGGCAACCTTGGAAATGCATGCCCCACTCAAATTCAAGGATCTCTGGAAACCTCAAGAGCAGCACCCACATTGGCGTCAATGGAAAGTAACTCACCAAGACCTAGAAGTCCCTGGGAACCTCAGCCTTGGAAGCTGGCATATACAAGAAAAACAGAGGAAAATTCAAGTTACAGATGGACCAGACATCCTGTGATGGGGGTACTCCACAGCTAGGGCCTTCACGATCAAAGAAGCCTACGCCATCTACAGCCACCACCACGTGGAGGGTAAACAACCCATCAGGAATAAAGTCTGGGACTCTGCACTCTGGCCCAAAGTCTCCACCTTCCTCTGGCTAGTAATACATAACCGAGCCCTGACTTGGGACAATCTCAGAAAATAAGGCTTCGTCAGACCCTCCCTTTGTGTACTTTGTCAGCAATAGGAAGAAACCAAAGAACACCTCTTCAATGGATGCTGATATAGTCAGAATGTATGGGATCAAAGTGCACAAATCATGCGCAGGACGGGGCAACACCGGAACAACATCAATGAAACAATTGAGCAATGGGATAGAATATCCTTCAAAAGCACGCTCCTAAATCACATTTGGTGCCTCTTACCAGGATTTATCCTCTGGCAGCTCTGGAAGGAAAGAAACAGAAGAATCTTTCACTCACAGGCCTCCCCACCGGAGAGCACCTGGGAGACCATCTGCTCACTAATCAAAGAGACCATCTGATCCTGACCATGGGATAAGGAAGACCTTCTTGTCACCCCTAAAGAGCAGTGCATCCTCCAACATTGGCAGCCCCTCCCATGCAATCACTCAGCCCTGTGGATCAACAAACCCCCGCAAGCCAGCCCCGTCACTTGGTCCCCCCCTCAGACCTCCTATATCAAAATCAACTTCGATGGAGTAGCCAAGGGCAACCCAGGAGCAGTAGGATGGGGCGCAGCGATCAGAGATCCAAAAGGGCAAATCCGAGGACTTCTAGAAGGTTTCCTCGAGGAAACTACCAACAATGTGGCCGAATTAACAGGCCTCTTGAGTGGATTACAGGAAACCATACGTAAAGGACACCGCAATATAATTCTGGAAGGGAACTCACGAGTCATCATCCATTTAATCACCAAAATCATAAATGGAAGCTCACCCTCAAAGATCTCACCAAGTTGGCGTCTCTCAGAACTGTTAGAGGACTTCTGCAGCCTCCTCTCTCCCATGATTAACATAATACCCTCCCATGTGAAGAGAAAGGTGAACAGCGTCGCCGACTACCTATCTAATGAAGTAGTCAAAAAGAAGGATGACTACTCAAGCTAGAAGGATCAAGAACCAGAGTGCTTAGAAATCCTCACGCAGTGCCAGGCCCTAGCTCACAGGGATATCCTCCCCCCAGATGGGGTGACACATGCCAAGAGAGCACATATGTGGATGCCCACCAGGACGCCCATTTATGGCATCAACCGACGAACTCCCACTGAACACTAATTGTCCATGGCCTGCACCAGGCACTCACCGTCGATGAGCCCTCTCGCACAAGGGGATTGTACTTAGAGCCAGCACACTAGCAGCTCTCCATTAATGGACAAGACAGGCATTCAAGTTTGCAGTGTTATTGTAGGAATGAATAGAGAGATGGGGAATTGGACCCCTGTAGTGTTCATTTGGTTCATTTTTAATTATCGACCCCCGTCATGGCCCAGTTACAAAGATGCAGAGCAGACAACAGCCCGAACCATGCCCAGGCTCCGGGGGAAATCCCATCGAGGAGCAGCATGGTATAGAGCTGAGTCTTGGTGAAAACGCATTGGCCATTTTGAGCGGGTACTAAAGTTGGAAGCCACCAGGAGCAAGCAAAAACTTAGTTTTCCACCCATGGTAATCATAAAGGAAATCAACTCGGAGTAGGCACAACAACACCTCGCCTCACTCGACAGCCTGGAAGGACCAAAGCTATAGCACAAAACCACCCAGTGGGACCTCAATGCAGCCATCGAGGAGGATCTCTACCCACAATGCCTGGTGGAAGAGGAAGCCCCTCTCGAGTCCAGCACAGGAAAGGAGAAGATTGTACGCTTGGCATCCAGCGTAGTAGAGGACTCCAACAATCAAGTGCCCAACGTCAGCAGGGAACCGGACCAACCCCCAGCCGTGGATTTTCGGTACCTCTCTCTCATTTTCAAGCTCCAGCACCTCATGGAAGACCACGCTTTCTGGTTAGCCAGATTGGACCAGCGACTGGACATGCTTTTTGCAACATATTCCAAAAGCACTCCGAGGAGACAATTCCCAACATGTGCACAAGCGTACTCGCTCCCGGTAGGTTGGCGTCAGAGGAAGAATGAAGCTCCTAGTTAGGAATACTTATGCTATCTAGTTCAGTTTATAAAGTTTAGCTACTCTTGTTTAGTTATGGTTCATGTTTTGAAACTCTATAGCTTAATTTCCCTGGTTTCCCTCGTGCAGGGCACCCTTTTGTATAACTTGTTAAAAGGTCTGCACCTAACACAGTCTGTCCAGCTGCTCTAGTTTCCTGTTCAGACAGGACAGTTGGCAGCAAAGATGATCACTGTACTCTTCTTTTTGGTAATATAACAGGCACTACCCTTTTACTTAAAAAAAAAAAATGCCGAAGATCTTGAGTCTAATTTTAAAATTAAATGAGCCACTTACCGTTAATGAGAATAGTCAAGGGAGGAGCTCCAAGCTTCCATTCTCCCCACCCCAAGAAATAAAGGAGAAACACATAGCCAACTTCGGAATAGTTTCACAAAAGAGAAACTATTGTAACCCTAAATCTCTCACACCATGCATGATGAGTGTTAATGGTACAATGGGAGGTGCGGGCCATGTGATGGAATTGACTTGGCACATTTGGGTTGGATGAAGGTACAAGGATGGCCTTTTTTCTCACCTACCTCCATTGAGTGTCGAGTCAGAGGTTTAACTCTCGACTGTCATAAACCATCCTATCACATTTAATGAATTACGAAAGTGAAGGGTGGTTTCCTTGAAATCCTACGATTTGGAAATCTTTAATCCCTAACCACTATCAATCCAGTTTAGCACCTAGTCTAGTTAGACATCACTCATATTTGGTAGAGTTAACAAATTGTTAGCATAGGGTTTCCCTTATAACCATAAAAACTGTTATACCATGTGTCGAATGAAAAACTATTATCCAACCAAAAATTATACCAAGAATGCATGTCGATGACTTTGGTCATGGATAGAAGAGAAAAAACCTTATGTTAAACCAACATATCACCAATTTATATAATCCCAACCCCAATATGTTATGTATAAGTCATTTCCGTATAGTCTTGGAATTTAACCTTGTGCACAGGTATGGAGGTGTGTTTTAGAGGAGAGTGATGCAGGAGCATCGTATAAATCCAAAGACACAAACCTAACAAAAGGAGTTACCTGGAAAATCCCTGGTGCACATTTTGAAGTGTTTTGAAGATTTATGAATGGATATTAATGTAATAGCTAGGGAAGTGTACTTACTTTTGTGTTTTGGAGATTGTAAACAGATCTTGAGCGTTGCTCTCATCTGTCGAATGTAGAGGCATTTATGTGTAATGAATGCAAGTAGGTGATTTAATTTAATATATAAGACAGTTTTAGGAGCGTAGGAGGTAGGAGGGAAAACAAATGATAGACACCCTCAACCCTTGTATCATGGTAACATAATTTAGAATTCATAAGATATAGAGCTACAGAGAGGAATATAGGAGGACAGATAATTTTATGCATTTTTAGTTGCTATTGGCCATGTACAGGAGCACTGGATTTAATAGAAAAATGATTCCAATCTATGTCTTTGTTATGTTTGTTGGAACCACTTGTTAAATGGTATGTTGCAGACATGTTTGCATTCTATGTGTGCATTCTATTTAAATGCCAATGTGTGTGTGTATGCTCTAGAATTCTATGTTGAATGTTTAAATTTTGGATAAGGGATGAATGAGTTCTAGTTGTTTCTCTTTTTGAGAACTCATGCAAAGAGTGCAGTGGAGGGTCTGCAAGGCGTGCGTCCACCAGGTTCTATGTTTCATCTCAAGATCCTTAGAGGAGATTCAAATTGTGTCTTTATATGAAAAAATTTCTAGAAGACCACATAGCCATGCAAGGTCTGCGAAGTCCATGTAGAGTCTTGGATTGTACAAATCCAAAAGAGAAATTGAGAAACTTTTTTTGCAAGGAGTGCATGGAGTCAAGGGCCCTAAATAACCAAAGGTTATTTGAAAAATTGCCACAAGGAGTGCGTGCAAGGACCCTTATGGAGGCCTTGAGTTTGCAAGTGGAATCGTAGGAGGGTTAGAACCTCTCAATTTTTCCAAAGGGAGATGGAGATTGAATTTGTTCACGCGAGTTAAGTTCTAGAGGAAGGACGCCAGGTCATCTGGATAGAATTCATTGAGAAGTTGAATCAGATGGTTGAATCACTTCAAGAGGAAGTGTCAAAATCCCGTGAATTGTTGGATCTCTTAGAACAATGAAGAGATTAGAATTAAGTGTCTTTTCAACACCCATAAGCTTAGGAGGAGTAGTGATCATCAGATCCAGATCAACAAGAACCAATGATATCATATATGAATTCACGTATCAGAATTTGGGGAATCGAGTGACTAGTGGTTTGAGTCAAGTGTAGTAGATTTCCAGTTGGAAAAATCCTGATAAAGCTAGGACCATTGGATCGAGGGAGGAACACACCTGTTGATCTCACTGAAGTAGATTTCAAAACCAGGGATCCATGGAGGAAGAGGAATGGATGTTGGTTGCCCACTTGAGTCATGAAAGCTAGAAAATCCATGTGGGTAGGTGGCAAGAGCTCACCTCGTAAGTAGAGTAAAGTAGAAGTGACAGGTGGCGTGCACCCATCACTTTGGGTAGAGTCAACCTTTATTGATGGACTATGTTTTGGGGATTCGAAAGGGGAGGGTATGAGAAGTTGGTGCTCCAACTTGCAAAGTCACGAGTTACGAAAGGTGTTTGCATAAGGATTAGTTGTGGTCCTATAGGAAAAGGGGGTGAAGAGAGGGGCTTACACATTATCCCATTTTCATTTCACATTTTGGCTATTTCCAAGGTCCAGGGAATAGTATTCAAATCAACCCAACTCAGGAGACCCAAAATATTTTGTGGGTTTACGAAAGGAGTTTAGAAAAACCCTTGTCAAGGTTTAGAGAAGATCCTGCATGGATCTTAGCCTCGGGGAAGGAGGTCTGCACCAGTTTTGGTATCAGAGCCCAGAAAAAGTTCTTTGCTTTCCATAGCAAAGAGAAAAGAGGAATTTTACAGCCATGCCACCGAGAAAAAAAGAAACAAAAATGCCTAATCCTGCAGTGGAGAGAGAAATGCATGAATTACATGCTAGGCTTGATGCTATGGAGACAACACAGAGGTGCACAATTAACACTGGGGATATCAATGAAGATGAAAGTGAAAATGAAGTTGAAAATGAAGAAGTTGCAGTCGAAGATGCTATGGAAGAATGCTTATTCAAGCCTGTTGCTAGGATAGGTGCTAGGGAAAAAATGAACATTCTAATGTACACAGGAAACTTGGATGTTGAAGAGCTTATAGAATGGATTAAACCTCTAGACAAATACTTTGACTATCAGGATGTCGAGGAAGAAAAGAAAGTCAAACATGCCATTACTAGACTTAAAGGGCATGCAACACTGTGGTGGGATGAACTACAGGCTAATAGACGTTGCAAGGGAAATCAGAAAATCAAAAGCTGGGATAGAATGGTTGCAAAAATGAAAGCCAGGTTTATACCTAGAGATTATCAAATAAATCTATTTTAGAGGAAGCAAAATTTGAGACAAAATATGATGTCAGTGAAAGAATACACTGAAGAGTTCTATAGGATAATCATCAGAGCAATTCATCGAGAAAGCGATGATGAGAAAGTTGTCAGGTATATGAATGGTCTACGATATGCAATTCAGGATGAGATGAGCATGGTGACCATCCAAACCGTAGAATATGCTTATCAGATGGATCTGAAAGATAAAGAGAAGCTAAGCCAAAAGCAATGTCAAAGAGGCCAAGGCAGAAGTCAAAGAAGAGGTAGGATGATTGCCCAAGAAAGAATTCAAAAACCTAAAGAAGAGGGTAAGAAACCTCAAACTCAACCTGGGAGAGGAGGAAGCTCATAGGGGAGGTAGTATTCTGATAGAAATACTTTTCCTCGAGTCAAAGGAAGAGGAAGAGGGAGAGCAAGTGAAGTGAAATGGTTTTTCTGTGGAAAAATCAGACATAAATCCTATGAGTGTCCAGATAGGAAGAAATATGGTGGTGAAACTCACATTGTTGAGGCTCAAGGATGGAACATTGAGGCATAGGATGCTAAGGGAAAAAGATCTTTGATGATGAGGAAATTTCTCTTGAAACCAGAAAGGGAGCCAGAGAACCCAACCTAAAGAAATAGTCTATTTCAGACTCCTTACAAATCCAAATACAAGGTATGCAAGGTCATAGTGGATAGTGGTAGCACAAATAATCTTGTATCTAGGGAAATGGTAGAAAAACTGGAGCTAGAGACTATTGCGCATCCAAGCCCATACAAAGTTTCATGGATACAAAAAGGACATCAGGTAAATGTCATTGAACAATGTTTAGTTGAATTTAAAATAGGAGAATATAAAGATGAGATATTATGTGATGTCATTCCCATGGATGTTTGTCATCTATTGCTGGGTCGACCATGGAAATATGACAAAAATGTGGTGCATGATGGCAGAAAGAACACATACGCTTTAGAGAAAAGTAGTAGGACACACATGTTACTGTCGATTAAGATCCAAGAGGTGAAAATAGAGATGAGCAACAATGTACTTCTCATGAGTGGGAAGGAAATTCTTAAAGAAGTCAAGAAGAAGGAAGACATAGAATTCATTATAGTTAGGAAACCCATAATTGTTCTGAACAACACTAGGATAAATGATTTACCGAAAGGAATCTAGGAGTTTCTAGAAGAATTTGATGATATAGTAGTGGACGAAATACCTTCTTCGTTGCCACCTATCAAGAGTATAAGCCATCATACAAAGCAGCCAATTTTCCAAACAAAGCAGCGTACAGGTTGACACTGTAGGAGAATGAAGAAGTTAAGAGACAAGTCCAAGAGTTAATGGACAAAGGATTGATTCAGGAGAGCTTGACTCCATGCATTGTTTCGATAGTGCTCAGCCTAAGAAAGGACAGTGGCTGGAGAATGTGTATAGACTCAAGGGAAATCAACAAAATTACCATCAGGTACAGGTTCTAATTGCCAAGGATGGATGACTTGATGGATTGCTTGAGTGGAGCAAAGTTCTTTTCAAAGATTGATTTGAAAAGTGGATATCATCAGATTAGAATGAGAGAAGGTGATGAATGGAAGACAACATTCAATACAAATGAAGGGTTGTATGAATGGCTTGTCATGCCATTTGTCTTAACAAATGTGCCCAGTACTTTCATGAGGTTGATGAAAAAAGTCTTGAAGGATTTCATTGGGAAATTCATCATTGTATATCTTGATGATATTTTAATTTTCAGCAAAACTAAAGAAGAACATTTAAAGCATTTAACTGCAGTGATGAGGAAGTTAAAACAAGGGAAATTTTTGATCAATATGAATAAATCATCATTTATGAGGTTATAACTCATTTATTTGGGTTTTGTTATCTTTGTAAATGAATTAAAAATGGATCTAGAAAAGATAAATGCGATTAAGGATTGGCCATCACCGAAGAGCGTGTTTGAAGTTCGAAGATTCCATGGTTTGGCTAGATTCTACAGGAAATTCATCCAAAACTTCAGTGGAATTAGTGCACCAATGATGGATACAGTGAAGAAAAGACATAAATGTTTTCACTAGATGGAGGAAGCGAGGAAGAGCTTCAACCTACTGAAGAAAAAAATCATTGAGCGACCAATTATGGTTTTTTGATATTTTAGAAAAACATTCTAGGTTAGGTGTGATGTGAGTGGATTTTCCATTGGAGCGGTCTTGAGACAAGACAATAAGTTGATCACGTATTTCAGTGAAAAAATGAATGAAGAAAAGATCAAGTACTCCATGTATGACAAAGAATTATATGTAGTCATACAAGCTGAAGAAATAAAGACACTATTTGGTTCCCAAGGAGTTCATTTTGTATAGTGATAATCGTACTTTTCAATTCGTGACTCGATAGGAGAAATTGAACCAAAAACATGATAAATGGGTTGGATACATGCATAATTTTACTTTTGTGATCAAGCATATTTCTAGAACTGCTAACAAAGTTGTTCATGCTTTGAGCAGGAAATGTTTGCTTATGCAGGAATTCAGGGTCAAGACTTTGGGTTTTGATAACCTCAAGGAAATGTACAAGGATGATCCAGACTTCAAAGAGGCATATGAGGCATCTGAGAATCTAATTCTCAGGGATAGAAGCCAATGGACTGAATACATGATCTAGGATGTATTATTGTTAAGGGGAAATTAGCTATGTATTCTGAAATGCTCCACGAGGAAGAATTTGCTGAAGGAAAAGAACAACAGAGGATTGGTTGGACACTTCGGTCATGATAAAACATTCTCAAAGTTGAATGGCTCATATTTCGCAAAAGGGATGAGGACAGATGTGAAGAAATTTTTGGACATGTGAAGAATTTGTCAGCACATGAAAGGAAAGAGGTAGAACACGGGGTTATACCAACCATTACCCATACTGGAAAAGCTATGGGATGTCGTGAGCATGGATTTCATATTGGGACTACCTAGGACACAAAGGGGATATGATTCAATATTTGTAGTGGTAGACATATTTTCAAATATGCCACATTTCATACAATGCCAAAAAACCAATGACACAACTCATATTGCGAACCTATTTTTCAAGGAAGTTGCCAGACTTCATGGTTTTCCAAGGAGTATCATTTCTGATCGAGATACCAAGTTCGTTAGACATTTTTGGAAGACCTTATGGAAGAATTTGGGGACAAATTTGTCTTTTAGCTTAGCATATCATCGTCAGATGGATGGATAGAAAAAGGTTGTGAACAAGAGCTTGGGATATTTCTTAAGGAGCTTAGGGACTGGACACCACAGTCAATGGGATCACATTCTACCATAGACAAAATTCACTTACAATGATTCACTCAATAGAAGCACATGGAAGAGTCCATTACAGATTGTATATGGAATGAAACCAAGGGGAGTTTCTGAATTGAAATATTTAGAACAAGTTGAATTCATGAGTGCTAGTGTAGAGGACTTTGCAGAAGGAATGAAGGATCTTCACAGCAAAATTAAGGAGCGATTGCAGAGTTCAAGTCAAGAGTACAAGCGTAGAGAAGATCAACAAAGTCAATAACTTCAATTCAAAGTTGGTGATTTAATTCTTGCACATTTGAAGAAGGAGAGGTTCCCAAGGGGAACATACAATAAGCTAAAGATGAAAAATATTGAACTTTGCAAGGTCATAAGGAAATTTGGGACAAACTCATATGAGATTGAATTATCCGATGGGGTCGAAATCTCACAGATATTCAATATTGTAGATTTGTACCCTTACATATCTAAAGAAGAAGGAGCATATGATAAAAAAGAAAATATTCAATGGAAAAAACAAATGCATGTAGCTAAAAAGACATAGATGGAAAGCATAATTGACAAGAGGATTAGCACAAACACCAGGAGAAAAGAGTATTTTGAATACTTGGTCAAATGGAAAGGACATCCAGTTGAAGATTCCAGTTGGGAGGATGAAACAACAATCCAAAAGCATGGACAAATAGTGAAGGAACTCATGAACAGGATTTCATGAAAATTTTCAAGCGAGGGAGTATGATTCATGAGCATCATATAAAGACAAAGACACATGCCTAACCAAAGGAGACATATAGAAAAACACCAACACACATTTTGAAGTGTTGAAGATTTATGAATGGACATTAATGTAATAGCTAGGGAAGAATACTTACTTTTGTGTTTTGGAGATTGTAAAAAGAGCTTAAGCGTTGATCTCATCTGTCGAATGTAGAGGCATTTATGCATAATGAATGCAAGTAGGTGATTTAATTTAATAGATTAGACAGTTTTAGGAGTGTAGGAGGTAGGAGGGAAAACAAATGATAGACACCCTCAACCCTTGTATCGTGGTAACATAATTAAGAATTAATAAGCTATAGAGATGCAGAGAGGAATATAGGAGGACAGAGAATTTTATGCATTTTTAGTTTCTATTGGCCATGTATAGGAGCACTGGATTTAATAGAAGAAAATTTTGATTCCAATATATGTGTTTGTTATGGTTGTTGGAACTACCTATTAAATGGGATTGCAGACTTGTTTGCAATCTCTGTGTGCATTCTATTTAAATGCCAATGTGTGTGTGTATGCTCTAGAATTCTATGTTGAATGTTTGAATTCTAGAGAAGGGGTGAATGAGTTTCAGTGGTTTCTCTTTTTGAGAACTACTCCAAAGAGTGCAGTGGAGGGTCCATAAGGAGTGCGTCGACCAGATTATGTGTTTCATCTTAGGACCCTAAGAGGAGATTCAAATTGTGTGTTGATAGGAAAAGAGTGCTAGCAGAGCACATAGTCGTGCAAGGTGTGCGTAGTCTGGGTAGAGTCTTTTATTTTACAAATACAAGAGAGAAATTGAGAGACTGCTTTTGCAAGGAGTGCACAGAGTCAAAGACCCTAATTAACTAGAGGTTATTTGAACAATTGTCGCAAGGAGTGCATGGAGGGACCTTTCTGGATGCCTTGAGTTTGCAAGTGGATGCTCAGGAGGGTTAGAACCTCTCAATTGTTCCAAATGGAGATGGAGATTGAATTGGTTCATAGGAGTTAAGTTATCTGGAGGAAGAAGCCAGGTCATCTGGCTAGAATTCCTTGAGAAGTTGAATCGGACAGTTGAATCACTTCAAGAGGAAGTGCCGAAATCCTGCGAACCATTGGATCTCTTAGAACAACGAAGAGATTAGGACTGAGTGTGTTTTCAACACCCATAAGATCAGGAGGAGTAGTGACCATTAGATATAGATCAACAATAACCGTTGATCTCGTATGTGAATTTGTGTATCAGAATTCAGGGAATTGAGTGACCAGTGGTTTGGGTCAAGTGTAGTAGATTTTCGGTTGGAAAAATCCCAATACAATGAGGACCATTGGATCAAGTGAGGCACACAACCGTTGATCTTGCTAAAGTACAATTTCATAGCTGGGGATCCATAGAGGAATAGGAACAACTGTTGGTTGCCCACATGAGTCGCAAAAGCCAAAAAATCAGTGTGGAGAGGTGGCAATAACTCACCCTATAAGTACAATAAAGTAGAAGTGACAGGTGGCATGCACCCGTCACTTTGGGTAGAGTCAACATTCATTGAGAGACCACATTTCGGGGATTCACAAGGGGAGGGCATGAGTAGTTGGTGCTCCAAATCGTGAAGTCAAGAGTTGCGAAAGGTGCTTGCATAAGGATTGGTTGTGGTCCTATAGAAAAAGGTGTTCAAGAGAGGGGCTTACACCTTAGCCCATTTTTATTTTGTGTTTTGGCTATTGACAAGGGCCAGGGCATAGTATTTGAAGCACCCCAACTCACGAGACCCGAAATATTTTGCAGGCTTAGGCAAGGAGCTTAGAAAAACCCTTGTGAAGGTTTAGAGAATATCTTGTGCGGATCTCAGCTTGAGGGCAAGAGATCTCCATCATAGAGGTTAGGAACCTAAGTCCTATGCCTATTTTAGTTCCAATTTAATACCAAGTATAAACTTATACCCACATATAAATGCTAGCATGACTTAAAAATTGAAAGAAAAATGTTAGATTATGGGGTCTGTCATTTTAGAAAACAACTATGTGCACTGGGTGTCAGGATGGGTAGTAATGTCATTATTGACATTCATAACTTAAGTAAACCATCATAGTTTAATAATGGAAATAAAAGGTTATTTCTTTTATTATAAGTCTACTTTTAAGGAATTGAAGGTTAATGTCCTTTACAAGATTTTTTTTTTTTAGGATAAAATTGAGGTACATTACATATGGTATAAGAGAGAAGGTTACACTACTTGGACCTTGAACAGGGTCAAATTAATTACTTAGCACTTATAGATGCTTAAGTAAAAAAAAAAAACTACAAACCATTATTGTTACAAACAGAAAACTCTTTTCTATTTTGTGTTAAGCATGGCAGCCCATGCTGACACAGAAATAAGACTTGAGGGGAATCCTAGACAAAAACCGCATGATGATCTGAGACAAAATAGTGATGAGAGCTCACCCATTGAAGTTGTGGAAATGATGAGGAATATCATTGTTGAGATGCAAGTTTTCAAAGAAGACAATGAGAAAATGAAGAAGGCACAACAGGAGCAGCAGGAAATAAATGAAGTCCTGCTGCGTAGTATTGCGACAAAGAAAATGTAAAATGAAGAGAACCATGAAGAAGAGGTCAGTAAAAGGGCCTCCAATAATTATGGTCCTAAAGTAGAAAAAGGGGACAATTCATCTGAAGGTACAGCTTCAGCTGAAGATAAAACAAAACCAGACAGAAAAAGGAAACAGGTAGATCACCTTGAGGGATAATTTAAGAAAATAAAAACTGCTACCTTTGATGGGGAATATAGAACAGGGGAGGAAGTTGAGGCATGGTTATTATACATTAATAAGTATTTCTAGATCTACAAATATTCCAGCAACATGAAGGTCAGAATGGCTATCTATAACCTGAAAGGAAGATCCAGGATTTGGTGGAAAGATCTAAAATTTGCCAAGGTCCTAAAGGAGAAACAGATGCAATGGTCAGACTTTAAGAAACATTTCAAGAAATAGTACCTATCTAAAAGTTACCATGAAAGAAAAAAAAATATGAGCTATGACTTGGTTAAATGGTTATGGAGGATCTAATAATCAAATTCCTGGAATTACTAAGGTTCGTACCTTATATGCAAGAGGACAAAGTAAAAATATAGCGGTTCCTAGGCTGTTTACAACAATCTTACAAGGATGGAATCAAGCTTTATAACCCCAAGTACTTGAGTGAAGCATTCAGGAAAGATCGAATGTGATACGACCAATACAAATAGCGGGTAGAATTTCCCAAAGCTTGGAAGGATAAGAAACAAGACTGAATGAACCAGTGGAAGAAGGGATACCAACCAACTCCTTATCGAAAGGTAGAAAAATGATTTCCAAGAAAATATTTTCACTCCAACAATCCAAGTACACAAGGTGGCAGTAAACCGGTAAATCTGGCAACAAAGAAATTTGGGGACAACCCCCGCGAACCATTAAAGTGTTGGGAATGTGGAGAAACTTATATAAAAAGGAACTGCCCATGTTTAAATTCATCAAAAAGAAATGTTGTTTACAATTTGCAGGAAGCCTCAATGGTGGCAGATGTGGGCAGAAGGTTTCATCGGATAAATGCATCCATGGATGGCTGACAAGATGACCACCAGTCCTCTATGGTGGAAATTGAAGTTAAAATAAATAACAATCAAATCTCTGTTTTAATTGATCCTAGAGCTACATTAAGTTATATCACTCCTGGTGTATTAAATTCAAATAAACTTAGGAAAATGAGACATGGAAAATCGTGGCTAGTACAACTAACAACAGAAACTAAAAGGAAAGTGGTTCACTTTATTTCTGATTATGAGTTCAGCTAAGGTGGTCAAAACATAAGGACAAATATGAACATTCTACCGCTAGGATCTTATGATGTAATTATTGGAATGGATTGGTTAGAAAAGCATAAAGCAGTGCTAGATTGCTACGAGAAAACACTCAAGTATAAAGACAAAAATGACACATTTAGGACAGTTCAAGGTATACGAAAACCCGTCTCAATTAGATAGATTTCAACAATGCAATTAAATAAATGCATGATAAAGGGTTTCCAATTTTATGCCATCCAAGTAAAAAACCTATTAGAAAAAAAAAATAAACCCAACTTGGAGGATTTTGATGTGCTGCATGATTTCAAAGACGTGTTTGTTAATGAAATGCTTGAATTACCCCCTAGAAGGGAGATAGAATTTTATATCTACCTACTACTTGGTTCATCCCTTATCTCTAAAGCACCTTACAAAATGAGTTTTCTGAAATTGACTGAACTAAAAATTCAACTACATGAATTCTTGGACAAAGAGTATATCAGACCAAGTGTTTCCCCATGGGGAGCACTAGTCCTCTTTGTGAAAAAGAAAGATAGAACTCTGAGATTATGAATCGATTATAGATTAAACGAGATGAGTATTAAGAACAAGTACCCCTTACCTAGAATAAATGATGTGTTCGATCAAGTAGGTGGGGAAAATATTTTCTCGAAATTGGACTTACGATCTGTTTATCACGAGGTTAGGATAAAAGATGAAGACATAAGTAAAAAAACTTTTTGAACAAGATATGTACATTACGAATTTGTGGTTATACCTTTTAGACTCACTAATGCACCAACCAAGTTCATGTGTTTAATGAATAGTATTTTCAATGAGTACTTGGACAAATTCGTACTGGTATTTGTTGATGATATTCTGGTATATTCTAAAATAGAATAAGAACACCAAGAACACTTAAGATTAGCTATGCAAACTTTAAGGAATCACAAATTGTATGATAAATTTGACAATTGTGATTTTTATGAGAAGAAAATAAAATACCCAGGACATGTAATATCTACATAAGGTATTGCAATCAATCTTGAGAAAATAAGGGCCATCATGGAATGGTCGATACCGAAGGATGTAGCGGACATCTGGTCATTCATGGGAATCACTGGATATTATCGCCGATTTATAGGGGGATTTTCCAAAATTGCTTACCCTATCACATCATTACAAAACAAAGGAACCAAGTTTAACTGGTCACAGAAGTGTCAATACAGTTTTAATAAGTTAAAGGAATTGTTAACAACTGCACACATTTTAAAGGTAGCAGATCCAGATAAAGACTTCACCATCTATATAGATGCAAGTAAAGAAGGACTAGGTGGTGTCCTAACTCAAGAAGGGCATGCGATTTGTTATGAGACCTAGAAACTAAAGGAACACGAGTGTAACTACATCACTCATGACTACATAAAAATGTGGCCACACTACATAATGGACAAAAAGATTCCTAATATTGACAGATAATAGCATTGTGAGATATTTGTTTAGTCAACTGGACCTTATTGCAAGGCAAGAAATATGGCTAGACTTCTTGAGCGAATTTCATTTTTAGGTAAGACATATCAAGGGTAAGGTAAATAAAGTAGTTGATGCTTTGAGTAGAGGAGTTCATGGGTTGTTTGAAATAAACATTAACAGGGTAGAAAGGGATCTTGAGTAGAGGATAAAGATTGTAGGTAATAATGACAAAAATTACACTAAGACACTGGCAAAATTACAAAACACTACAGAAAATTCAGACAAAACAAACCTAAGTTTGGACAAGAATGGTTTTCTATGGTTTAAAAAAAGGATATACATACTAGATTCAATAGAATTAAAGTTAACAGTCTTAGATGAAGTGCATCAGAAACCATATTCTGGTCATCTAGGATACCAAAAAACAATAACAACACTAAGAAAGTTATTTTATTTTCCTAATATGAAGGGCGAAACAATAGAATACTTAGCTAAGTGTTAGGATTGTCAGCAGTTAAAAGTCGAACACTAGCATCCAACCAGCCTATTGTAGACATTACCAGTGTCAGAATGGAAATGGGAGATTATATCATTGAACTTTATTACAGGTTTTCCTAGAACTCAGAAACAAAATTATTCTATTATGGTGGTAATCAATAAACTTAGTAAGTATCCACACTTTATTCATGTAAAGTCTACATTTAAATATATTAACATTGTTGAAATATTCATGAAATAAATTTTTAGGCTGCATGGTATTCGTAAAATGGTGATTTCGGATAGAGACATAAAATTTACATTTTCTTTTTGGAAAGATTTTTTTGCAGGGCTAAATACTAACTTGAATTTCAAAACGATTTATCATCCACAAATGGATAGAAAGACTGAATGAACAAACCAAATCATAGAAGATATGCTCTACATGTACGTAAGAACAAAACCAAGAAAGTGGGAAGATTGCCTACACTTGGTAGAATTTGCATACAACAATGGGTACCAAACTTCGGCTAAATTGAACCCCTTCGATATATTGTAGGCAGAAAGTGTATGACTCCAATTAGCTAGGATAACCTAGTTGAAAGACTCATGGTTGGACCAAAAATGTTCCAGGAAATGGAGAGTACGTTAAGAAAGTTACCATAGAACTTAAAAGAGGCACATGATAGACAAAAGAGTTATGTGGACTATAAAAGAAGACACTTGGAGTTGCAAGTGGAAGACCATGTTTACTTAAAAGTCAAAGCCTAGAAAATTTCACTAAATCTAGGGAATTGTGCCAGGTTGACACCCAGGTTTTATGGGCCCTTCGAGATACTAGCTCGAATTGGACCCGTAGCATTCAACTTGCACGTCCAGCCAATCTAAAAATTCATAATGTATTGCATGTTTCTTCATTAAAGAATTGTGTTCATGACCCTAATCATATGAGATGCAGGAGCGCCTCCCGAGCACGATGCTTCCACCAAGACCTTCTCTATCTTTGGCCCGAAGAGCGTAAATGATCCTCTAGTTCCATTTTGGAAGTTCTTCACCCACAACAACTCTTTACTAATCTCCCTTACCGATCGGGAAATCAAAATTCGCAATTTCATGAATTCTATAGTCACACCCATTATTCCTTATGATTCCCGAATCCTGATGTGCTGGTTTCCCGATACACGTGTGGGCCAGATGTCTCCACCTTATATACTTCTATCGGGTTTTCAGAACTTGTGAGATCACGAGTCCTGATGTCGATGGACTTGGGACTTGCCTTTCTGCGAATCCTGGTATGATGCCACCTGTACTCCACCAGTACCTGTGGTCCCACACTACCGCATCACCGTCGGGATATCGCGGATCGAAAATCCATCATGCAAGTGTTTCCTGTTGTCGAGAACACCAATTCTCTTATCCACGATTCCTTGGGATCTCCTGACATGCGTCCTACAAGATCAACGGTTCTGAGCCTATCGAGATATCGCAGATCATGATATCGCAACTCTCGTTGTGAACACTTGGCGCTTCCCCTGTCGAATGCCCAAGATGCTATGCCACATGAAGATCAAACGGCTCCCTTTGTCTCGGATCAACTACTTTGTTCGCGTTGGAATATCGCTAATCGCGATTCTGGTTTACATAAATCCCTCAGCCACGGAACCTTCGATACCCCAAATTCTGAACCTCTGAAGTATTCTCTGCTCCTCTAAGTTTAAAATGTGCTCAACTATTCGAAGATCTAGCGACTATCGTGACTTTGCTAATCTCCTTGTGAATCTTGGCCGTCGATTTCCCCTCTTTGGGCTCCTCTCGCTCTAAATCCCCATCCTTCTCGAACCTTCTTCGAACCACCTCCTCATTTCTCCTCCATGGTATCATGAAGGAACTATCCCTCCTGAGCTTGTCAACTTCGATTCCTTCAGAGAGACATTGTGCACACTCTTCATGCTCGACCTTCAACAACTCCCCTAGTGTTGAGTCTTTCAGACTCTGTGCACCCTTGACAACAGTAGTCTCTGCCTTCTTTTGCTTAGATTAACAACTGAGACTTCTAATTCCACCTGTGCACTCTTCACACAACTTCCACAACAACCCTATAACTTCTGGGTGAATGAGAATAAGCGTTTAACTATCGAGCCTTCATCAACGCACTCTTGCGGATGAATTCAATTGCACTCTATGCAGGAATCTCCTGACTGAGACAGAGAAACAATTGAAACTTATTCTCTTCACTCTCTCTCCCTCAGACTTCATTTAAAAACATGAAATCACATGCACAACATATTCAAAGCAAATGCATAACCAGAAAGCAAACATTCATGAGCACATAAACAACATACAAAGAGAAACAACACCAGCCATGAAATTGAATCAAAGACTCGCTTCTATTAATTCAAATCCGTACATGGGGTTTATGCATACAATTTCTCTGCTTGCTCTCCCTTATGAATGTTTGATTCTGAATAATGTTACAATGTACAAGTGAGGGTGTCTATATCCGTTTTCCCTCTCAAAAATAGAAACTGTCTAATCTAGACTTAAACATCTATATACCTGCATTAAATCTATTAAATTCCTTCTTATCTACTAAGGACGAGATCTTGAAGGCTCAAGGTCCCCTTTAAAACTCAAGTGCGCCATCTCTTAATTATTCATTGAAGACTTGCACAACAATCCCAAAGCACTTTTCAAAATTTTGGGTTTGTTTTCCCAGCTGATCTCCGCTTGATGTGCTGGATAGCTTAATGAGTTGGCGATGCTCCTGCATCATACTCCTCGGCTTGAAAATTTTTATGGGATCCTATCCATGAGTTCCTACACGGTCTGTCCATGCTCCTGTATCACTGTTTCATTTTCCCAGCTAGCCTCTTCGACTGGGTGATTCTTCCATTTCACCAGGTACTCGAAGTACTGCTTTCGCCTAGTCTTCTTTCCCATTCGCTTGTCTAGTATGCATTCCATCTGTGGCTTCTCTGCGACTGGTAGTTGCTTCTCCCACTGGACCACTAGTTCCTCAGTTCCAGTCTCTACTTCTCTAGCCCTGTATGGGTATAAATATGCCATGTTGAATATCAGAGATATTCCGATGCCATCCAAGAACTCAATCTCATAAGCATTTTCTCAAAATTTCTTCAGGACTCTGCATGGCCCAATTTTCTTCATTTTTAATTTGTTATAGGTTCCCCTTGGGAACCTTTCCTTTCTCAAGTGTGCCAGAACCAGATCACCAGCTTTGAATTGAAGTTGTCTCCGATGCTAATCGGATCTGCGCTTATACTCCCTATTTGAGTCTATCAGTCGTTGCTTCACCTTGTCGTGAAGTTCCTTCATTGCCTCAACGAATTCTTCTACGCTTGCACTACTAGTCGCAGCCTGTTCTGAATCCATAAGTTTAGAAACTCCCCTTAGTTGTGTCCCATACACAATATGAAATGGGATTTTTCCTGTACTCTGATTCAGTGAATCGTTGTATGCAAACTCTGCTTGTTGCAATATGTTGTCCCAGCTACTATGGTGCTCTGTCACCAAGCTTCTCAACAAGTATCCCAAGATCCAGTTGACCACTTCCATCTATCCGTTTATCTACAGATGATAAGCTGAGCTAAACTCCAAGTTATTTCCCAGCTTCTTCCATAGCGTCCTCCAAAAATGACCTATCAATTTCGTATCCCTGTCTGAGACTATGCTGCTCGGTAATCCATGAAGTCTAACAACCTCTTTGAAAAAAAAGTTTACGATGTGAGTCGCATCGCTGGTCTTCTAGCATGGTATAAAATGTGCCATCTTTGAGAACCTGTCCACCACCACAAATATGGAATCAACCCCTCTCTGCGTCCTCAACAAAACCAATACAAAATCCATGCTTATCGCCTCCCATGACCTCTCCGGTATGGGAAATGGATGATAAAGACCTGCATTTTGCTTTCGGCACTTCGAATGCTGACAAATTCAACCCCTGTCAACAAACCTTTTGACATCTACTCGCATTCTTGGCCAAAAATATGATTCGCTCAGCTTCGCGAATGTTTTTTTGTGACCAAAATGCCCTGCCAATCCACCACTGTGTTTTTCCTTCACCAAGTTCTCCCTCATGGAGTAAATTGGAATACACAGTTGATTTCATCTGAAAAAAATCCCTCTTAGATCATGTATTCTATCCATGGACTCCGATCTCTGAGAACTGGATTCTCAACTACTTCATATGCTTCTGCAAAATTTGCATCTCTTGCGTACATGTCCTTCAGATTTTCAAAACCCAATGTTTTGACTCGGAATTCCTGCAGCAACAAACACTTCTTGCTCAAAGAATCAACGACTTTGTTAGCAGTCCTTGAAATGTGTTTGATCACAAACGTGAAATTCTGCATGTACTCTACCCATTTTACATGCTTATGATTCAACTTCTCTTGTTGACTCACAAACTGCAATGCACGATTATCGTTGTACAATACAAATTCTTTTGGGATCAAGTAATGCCTCCACTTATTTAATGCCTATATGATGGCATAAAATTCTTTATCATACGTGGAGTATTTCAGCTTTTCTTCATCCAGCTTCTCGCTGAAATATGCAGTTGGCCTGTCCTCCTGACCCAAGACCGCTCCTATGGCATATCCTCTTACATCACATTTCACCTGAAATGTCTTCTAAAAGTCCAAAAACACCAACATTGGTTTCTCTGTGATCTTCCGCTTCAACAGATTGAAGCTCTTCTTAGCCTCTACTATCCAATGAAAAGTCTTATGATGCTTCTTCACTATGTCCATCATCGCGGCACTAATTCCACTGAAATTCTTGATGAACTTTCAATAGAAACTAGCTAAACCATGGAAACTTCTCACCTTGAAAACATTTCTTGGTGATGGCCAATTCTTAATCACTTCCACCTTACTCGGATCCATCTTCAACTCATTTTTCGATATGACAAAACCCAAATAAATGAGCTCTGTCTTCATAAATGAGGACTTCTTCATATTTATCAACAACTTCTCCTGTTGTAGCCTTCTCATTACAATGGACAAATGCCTCAAATGTTCAGCCTTCTTCTTACTGTAGATCAATATATAATCCAGATATACAACTACAAATTTCTCGATGAATTCCCTTAGGACTTAATTCATCAGTCTCATGAATGTGCTCGGTGCATTTGTCAAACCAAATGGCATGACCAACCATTCATACAAACCTTCATTTGTCTTGAATGTTGTCTTCCATTCATCACCTTCCCTCAGGCAAATCTGGTGATATCCGCTCTTCAAATCATTCTTTGAAAAATAATTTGCCCCACTCAGGAAATCCATCATATCATCCATTCTCGGTAGTGGAAATCTGTACCTGATGGTAATTTTGTTTATTTCTCTAGAGTCTGTACACATTCTCCAGCCTCCATCTTTCTTTGGACTAAGCACTGTTGGAACATCACATGGACTCAGGCTTTCCCTGACCAATTCTTTGTCCAATAGCTCCTGCACTTGCCCTTTGACTTCTTCGTTTTCCTATGGCTTCAGTCTGTACACAGCCTTATTCGGTAAATTGGCTTCTTGTATGAGGTCGATGTGATGACTCACACTCCTCGTCAGTGGCAATGAATGAGGTAATTCATCTACGATGATATCAGCAAACTCTCCCAATAGTTCCTGAATCTCTTCTGGCAAGTCGTCCACCCTTGTGCTAGTAAGGACAATTCTCAGTTTCCTGACCAAAAAGAATTGTGGATCTTCCTTCTTCTCCATCTCTGTGAGAAGTTCCTTCCCACTCATGAGAAGTATGGTGTTGCTTACTTCTGGTCTCACCTCCTTATCCTTTATCAGAAACAATCTGTGTGTTCTCCCATCCTTTTCCAAAGTGTATGTGTTCATCCTCCCATCATGAACCACATTTCAATCATATTTCCATGGTCTAACCAGTAACAAATGACATACATCCATGGGAATAAAATCACAGAGATTTTTATCATTATATCCTCCTATCTTGATATCAACCAAACATTGTTTAGTGACACTCACTTGATGTCCCTTCTGTAGCCATGAAACCTTGTATGGACTCGGTTGATCAGTCGTCTCTAGCTCCAACTTTTCCACCATCTTGGTTGAAACGAGATTTTCGATGCTTCTGCTGTCCACAATGACCTTGCATTTATATCCCTTGGTTTTGCATGTGGTTATGAAAAGTCTAGTCCTCTGAGCAGTGTCCTCCACCTCATTCTCGAGTGTTAAGAGAACTTTGTGCACCATCGGTGACCTCCAACTTCTAGTGTCTTCACTCTCGACATCACGCCTCTACGCCTCAGCGATGTGAGCTTCTCCTCCATCCTTTTTTCTATCTAGACAGTCAACTGCCTTGTGTCCATCCTTTCCACATGTGAAACATGTGATGGTTCCTCCTCTACCTCTTCCCTTACCTCTCGTACGAGGAAAAGTGTTTGCATCAGCATAATCTCCTCGTTGTTCACTATGCTATCTCCTCGACTCAACATACTGTTGTCCCCATTGTGAGGTTCCACCTCTTTCAATCCTACCCTGAGGTTTCTTCCATTCCTCCATGGGTTTCTGATATTTCTTCTGGGAAACTACCTTGCCTCTAGGCTGACTTCTGCCTCGCCCTCACTGACCTTTCTTACAGCTCAGCTTCTCCTCGACTTTCAGAGCCATTTGGTAAGCATCCTCAAACATTCTAATGGTTATCATTCTTAAGTCATCCTAAATGTCGTATCTAATACCATTCAGGTATCTGTCTACCTTCTCATCATCGCTCTCCCGATGACCTGCTCAGATATTTAGCTTGTAAAACTCTTCAATGTATTCCTTCACCATCATCAACTTCTGCCTCAGGTTCTGCATTCACCTAAACAACATGATCTGATAATCCCTTGGAATGAATTTTGCTTTCATCTTAGCAATCATTCGATCCCAGCTTTTAATTTTCTATTTTCCTTTGGAACGTCTATCTGCCTGTAGCTCATCCCACCATAACACTGCGTGTCCTTTCAGTTTCGTGGAAGCATGCCTTAACCTTTTATCTTCTTCGATATATTCATAATCGAAGTAGGTTTCAAGAGCTCGGATCCAATCCAATAGCTCTTTTGCATCCGGACTTCCTTCATAAACTGGAATGTCCATTTTCATCTTTGAACTCATTTGGGCAATAGCTTTTATAAATCGCTCATTGGCTGCATCTTCAGCTGCAACTTCTCCTTGTGGTTCAGCTTCAGCCTCATTGTTAGAATCACTAAGATCCCTTGTGCCAGCTGTTTCCATCTCTTTGAGTCTCACTCTGAGATCTTGTATCTGTCTTTCCATCTTTGGGTTCCCTGTCAGCCTACCTCTTCTTATCACCTCCCTGTCTTCCAGTTCACGTGATTTTCTTTCCCTTCTAGGTGGCATAGTGAATTCTCTTTCTCCCTATTGCAGAAAACAAAGAGTAACTCCGAGCTCTAATACCACTCTGACGTAGACGCGTCTCTCGAGCACGCCGATTCCACCAGGACCTTTTCTGTCTTTGGCCCGAAGAGCATAAATGCTCCTCTAATTCCATTTCGGAAGTTCTTTACCCACAACAACTCTTTACTAATCTCTCTTACCGATTGGGAAATCAGAATTCGCAATTTCATGAATTCTGTAGTCACACCCCTTATGCCTTATGATTCCCCGAATCCTGATGCATTGGTTTCCTGATACATGTGTGGACCAGACGTCTCCACCTTCTATACTTCTATCAGGTTTTGAGAACTCGCGAGATCGTGAGTCCTGGTGTCGATGGACTCGGGACTTGCCTTTCTTCGAATCCCAAAATGATGCCACCTGTACTCCAGCAGTACCTATGGTCCCACACTGCCGCATCATCGTCGGGATATCATAGATCGAAAATCCATCCTGCAAGTGTTTCCTGTCATCGAGAACCCCGATTCTCCGATCCCTGGTTCCTTAGGATCTTTTGACACGCATCCTACAAGATCAATGATTCTGAGCCTATCGGGATATCACAGATCGCGATATCGCAACTCTCGCTGTGAACACTTGGCGCTTCCCCTGTCGAATCCCCAAGATGTTATGCCACATGCGGATCCAACGGCTCCCTTTGTCTTGGATCAACAACTCTGTTCGCGTCGAAATATCACTAATAGTGATTCCGGTTTACATAAATCCCTCAGCCATGGAACCTATGATACCCCAAATTATGAACTTCCGGATTATTCTTTGCTCGTCTAATTTTAAAACATGCTCAACTATTCGAAGATCTAGCGACTATCAGGACTTCGCTAATCTCCTTGTGAATCCTGGCCGTCAATTTCCCCTCTTTGGGCTCCTCCCGCTCTAAGGCCCCTTCCTGCTCGAACCTTCTTCGAACCACCCCTTGAGTTCTCCTCCATGGTATCACGAAGGAACTATCCCTCCTAAGCTTGTCATCTTCGATTCCTTCAGAGAGACTTCGCCCACACTCTTCGTGCTCGACCTTCAACAAGTCCCCTAGTGTTGAGTCTTTCAGACTCTGTGCACCCCCGACAATAGTAGTATCTCCCTTCTTTTGCTCAGATTAACAACTGAGCCTTTTAATTCCACCTATGTGCTCTTCGCACATATTCCACAAAAACCCTATAACTTCTGGGTGAATGAGAATAAGTGTTTAACTATCGAACCTTCATCAATGCACTCTTACGGATGAATTCAACTGCACTCTATGCAAGAGTCTCCTGACTCAGACAGAGAAACAATTGAAACTTATTCTCTTCACTCTCTCTCCCTCAGACTTCAGTTAAAAACATGAAATCACAATGCACAACATATTCAAAGCAAATGCATAACCAGAAAGAAAACATTCATGAGCACATAAACAACATACACAGAGAAACAACACCAGCCATGAAATTGAATCAAAGACTCACTTCTATTAATTCAAATCTGTACATGGGGTTTCTGCATACAATTTCTCTTCTTGCTCTCCCTTCTGAATGCTTGATTTTGAATAATGTTACAATGTAAAAGTGAGGGTGTCTATATCCATTTTCCCTCTCGAAAATAGAAACTATCTAATCTAGACTTAAACATCTATCTACCTGCATTAAATCTATTAAATGCCTTCTTATATACTAAGGACAAGAGCTTAAAGGCTCAAGGTCCCATTTACAACTCAAGTGCACCATCTCTTAATGATTCATTGAAGACTTGCGCAACAATCCCAAAGCACATTTCAAAATTTTGGGTTTGTTTTCCCAGCTGATCTCCGCTTGATGTGCTGGCTCGCTTGCTGAGTTGGCGATGCTCCTGCATTAATATGATTGATTGGAACTTGGTGTAGGTGGAAAAAAAAGGAAAGTTCCAGGAATAACCTCTGCACATTCTGGACTAGAGAAAAATAACACTTCGAAATAGAGTCGTCGCTTAGGTAAAAGTGCAATGGAAACACTTTAGCCCTGAGGAGGCCACTTGGGAGTTGGAGGGAGATTTGATGAAATCTCATCCAATGCTATTCCAAGGAAGGAATGAACACTGAGTATAGTGTTTTATTGAAGGGGGAAAGGATGTGACATATCCAAAAGTAATTTATTTTTAAGTTTGAGATTTCTTAGGAAAATTATTCCATTTTTGGTAAATTTGAAATTGGAATTTTTTTTCCATTTTTGGCAATTCTGAATTTCAGATTTAATTAAATTTAATTAATTATTATGATTGTTGGGTAGAGACCTGATTTGACCCAACTAATGTCTTGACTATGAGACTTGTATGAAACAAATTTTTTTATAATTATTGATGGAAGACAAATGGAACAACCATGTTGAAATCAACTGACCATGATTCCATGAGTGGGGTACATGTTGGAACTACCTCAGGGCTGACTGTTACAAGTGGAAAATCAAGAATTTGGCCATTGGAAGCCCCTAAAATTAGGGATTTGAAAAGCTACAAAAATTCCCAAGGGAGGGAAAAGACCTAGGGAAAAGTGACTTTGGATATATGGCATATGTGAGGAGGTAGGACATTTCCTAGTATGCTGGGGGGGAAAGGAAATCTATCTCTTTTTGTTATGAACACTACTGGATGAGTGTGTAGGCAAGGATAGAACTGTTGAAACTAAAAAGCATTGGATGAGGAGGTGTTCCAAGTTAGCCCTCATGGATTCATGGTCAGGCTATGGGGTGAATAAGACAAGTGAGTTGGCTGCCCTGTTCTAAGGTTGGGAGGAACCTAGTTGTGCCCTTTGTTGTTCCACTACTTATCTAGATATGTTCATCTACTCCCCCTCTTGTTATATTTGGATTTTTGAAATGATTATACATGCCCTCTACTTCTAGCTGTATACCCTATTATAAATATGTGAATAAATGGAAATTATAGAGTTACTGTATGATACTTGTTCTAGAAATAATTATGTTCTACTAAAGGTTGCATTTATAATCCGATGACATGTTATCTATTGTAGGAACCATCTATTATGTTAAATAACACATCTATTTAGTTACTGTAGGTGATCTTTTGTAGGAACATAACTATTATGTTAAGAAATGGACTTATAAAGCGATTGTGTATTATCTGTGGTAAGAATAGATATAAATAGTAAATAATGTGATAAAGACACTGTGCATTAGTCATGGAAAGGACAAAGTTGTCTTATATAAAGTAATAATTTAACCAAGAATATACAAAATACAAATTCTAGAAAATCCCTACCTATCATAAGATCATACGCTTACAAGATATTCAAGTTCTGTATTAAAAATTCAATGTGTATAGATTAAAATCCCAAATCAGGACATAACTCCACTATGATAGGAATTCACAAAGTATATATAGTTATATGAATATAGTTATGAAATATATGCATTTATATTCAGCAATCGATACAATAGTCGATATAGAAATGGAAATACATAATTAAAAGAGTTTTGTACACACATTATATAATTAATATGTAAACTTTTTAACAATTATGTAGAATCAACTATACAAAATAAAGTGATGTAGCACCCCCTACCTTAGCAGGTTCTGCATGACCTCCTAGCCTTAGGATCATTCTAAATTCTTCCTCGAGATGAACTCGACTCCCTTGGATCCCTATCGAAATCCCAAGAATCTGTAGAACTGAAATAGTTCGTTCAGGCTCTCACTGGAACCCACAAATTCGATCCAAAGGTCCTTCACCTCCACACAACCACCAACAATGACTGTTACCTTTTTTGAAATGGAAAAATTTGGGTTTCACGATTTAGTGAATCCTGGTGCCTCGACTCCTTGTCCTCGGAGCTTCCAAAAAGCCAAACCTTGAACTGCCAAAATTTATGATCGCAGTCCCACCCAACAATACGTCGTTGTCGGGACTTCAGGGTTTCCAACGCCGAAGTGCCCGACTTCTTTTCCTCAGGATGGCCGAAAAGATGAATCCCAAAATGATGAAATTCCATTCTATGCGACTGCGTCCTCTGTGACCATATCCCTTCTCCAAATCCATGTTGCGTTTCAGGACTTTAGGAGTTTCAACACCAAGAGCCCCGTCTCCTTATCTTCGAGATTCCTGAAATGATGAACCCCGAAATACCGATCTCCAAAATGTCCAAATTTCCAAATGGGATTAACGGCTTTAGGTCCTCCCTTAGCCTCCAAATGTTTTTGGTTTTTTTCGATTTGGAGAATCGCGATGCAAGCCTGCAACAATCCTTGCCCCTTTGAGCTCCTGGGATCTGAAATGTTGAAGTACCGAAGCCCAAAATGTCAGTCTTCCACTCCAAAGGGAGATCAATGGCTCATAGCCTCTCTTCATCCAAAAGCTTGTGTCCCTTTACATTCCCCATAGCCGAAATGTTGAAATCCTCCTTTTGAGAATTTCCTTGAAACCTCGACTGCTCGCCACGTGTCCTCCTATTGGATATTCACGATCCTTTCAGGACTTTGACGAGTCCTTTTCTTTTCATATGTGAGTTAAAAATCCTGATCCTCCTGTTAGATTCGATGGCTATCGGCCCATGCGCCTAGATATAATGACCCAGATCTCTTCCTCCTGAGTGCTCTGTCCTGTTGTTGGACGTAGATTCAATGGTCCAGATATTTTCCTCAGTTCCTGAATCAATGGCAGCTACAGCTCCATCCTGAGCTTTCACTTCTTCCTTACCCTTGGATTATTTTCCAAGTTTCAAAGGTCTCAACCCTTGATTCTTTGCGAACCCTGTAACCTTGGGTCTTACCTATGTTCTAAGGACATTGTCCTTCCTGAGCTTCATCAGTCATGAAACCTCAAAGGGTTCCCCTGACTTCTGCAACTCCTCTTGGATATTGCTCTGTGCACAAAGGCACTTTTCCTCCTGAGCTTATCAACTTGAAAAAAAGTCTTCTTGCACTCACTCCTTATGCTTGATGAGCCTTCTGATGGTTTTCTATCAACACTTCACTCGAGTGTTGGCTTGGTGCACTCCTTGCATAGGTCTTTGTCCTCCTTGAGCTTTAACTACTTGGACCTCAATGGTCTCTCTCCCTTTCTCTCCTTGAAGGGATGTAAGTGCCTTCTGGAAAATTCTCTCTCAAGCACGCCTTGTTGAGCTTGCAGGGTATTCAGTAACCCTGTGAGGTCTCCCCTTGAAACTTCTCTTTTCCTTAGAAATCAAAATAGAGTTCCCTGGTGCACTCTATGCACTCGGTCAATGCCTTCCTAGAATAGCTCTACATAACCTTCAATAGTTTTTTTTTCTTATTGAACTTGAGATAGAGTTCTCCTCTATGCACCTTGTTCATTTTCTCAATGCCCGCCTGATAGAGCTTTCACAGAATTATCAGAAATTTTGTCTTCTCTATGACTTCCTCTGCACAGTTTCTCCTTCAAGGTGTTAAAAAACCTTGGGACTTCTCCCTGAGTCTGATACTTCCTTCGGTGCACCCTCCTGTGATGTATCTGTTTGAATCCATAGAATTCATAAGTGCACTCTATGCACTACCTTACATAACCCGCAGTGTTTTGTCATGCATCCTTGCATGAAACCACAAAGAACCCAGATCTGAAATCAAAGAACTCACAGATAGGAAAATCTATCTATCCCTGCAAATGCACATTTCCAACATACATCTACAACATAAAATAACACACATAAAGACATTCATTCATGAACTCATAAACACACAAAGACTCATGTGCAGGAAAAACTACTCTTTGTATTAATTTGAATGCCTGATTACAAGGTGTTCTGAGCATGGACTGTAACAGAGTCTTGGCTCTCTCTCCTCTCTTCTTCTTACTCTATTCAGCTTGAATAACTCAAAATAAGATGCTAAAGATATTTTACATGAGGGGGCTCTTTGAGCTCTTCCCTCTAAGCTATCTACTCTATTCAATTACATTGAATGGGCCATCTAATCTGAATGAGAGTTAGATCCCTTTCTACCTATCAGCCATTAAGGTGACACTAACTATAGCTTGCTCAAAGGCACGACTTTGGCTCTTCGACCTTACAATCATTTAATACAATTAATTCAAATTCAAAATTTGAAAGTGAGAGGGCTATGCCTCTCCTCTCCATTGAATGTGCTCTCTGATGTGTTTGATGGATGGTGCATTGCTGGCTTGGAGCGATGCTCCATCATCATAAAGTATGAAAAACATAGTTGTATATATATAAAGAAAGATTTGTGGATATATTTACAGAGTCACATCTATAATTGTCTACACCAATAGAATCATACCTTTTAAATATCTATTTCTTAGATTCAACCAACACTGACTATGGTAGGGAAAACAAATAGTTTCAGATAGTCACGATATCTTCAGGAAACCTTGAGTACAGATCAGAAGGGAAACAAATGGTTCAGACTAACTTTTTACATTTACGGAATAAAACGTTACAAAAGTAAACAAAGGAATTAATACATCTAGAAGCTTTTTATTTGTTATGCCTAGGATCTACTTTGATAAAGGTTGAAAGTAAAGCCACAGGAATGCAGAACAATATGTATTATTCACAATATTATTTATTCCAAAATGTTGAAGAATGATTCTATTATGCCAAGAAAATCTATTCATATTTCCATTCCAACACTATTTCGAATAATGACATAGTAAAGTTCGATATAATCATTTGGACAAATATAAAATTTTAAGGTTTGACTCTCTTAATCGGTCATGAAGGCAAGTAATAGAGGTAAAGAATGATTTAGCTTTAAACAACAAATATTGACCCACAAAGATGACTCTTTAATTTAAATATTTTCAACCATTAGCCACCTAGGAACCTCCTTGAAAGGGGCAAGGTGGAACCTGAATACTTCTTATGTGGGTGGAAAAGGTTAGCATCCAAAATTCTCGCATGACCAAAACCCCTCCACAAGATTGCACAAAATACCTTTAATAATTGTTCAACAGAGATAAGATGAATATAATCAAACGATTAGTAGTAGGAAAGGATTTACAAAGTCGTACTTAACTTTTAAATGAGGGATCTGATATCCTTCTCTATTGCGATGAGCTGAGTAACACCCCAGACCGAAAAGGGAGGAGGAGCCCAAGACTCCTTGATGGATTCCCTCGCAATCACAAGGTCCCATCATTATTTATAAGAACTAGATTAAGTAAATCAAAAAACATAGTAGGAAAGAATATACAGATGGCAATTACAGTGAAATACATGAGTCTAATGTATAAAATTCATTGGATTCATGAATTCATTGGAAAAGGAACACAAATAACCGAATGCTGAAGATATTGAGTCTAATGTATAAAATTAGATGAGCCACTTACCAGTAATGAGAACAGTCTAGGGAGGAGCTCCAAGTGACCATTCTCCCCACACCAAGAAAGAAAAGAGAAACACAGAGCCAACCTCGAAATAGTTTCACAAAAATGACAAAGGAGTAACTATTGTAACTCTAAAGCTTGCAACCCACACATGATGAGTGTTGATGGTACAATGAGATGTGTGGGCCATGTGATGGAACTAACTTGGTGTGTTTAGGTTCGATGGAGGTACAGGTATGGCCATTTTTCTCATCTACCTCCATTAAGGGATGAGTCAGAGGTTTAACTCTCGACTATCATAAACCCTCCTCTCACATTTAATGAATTACAAAAGTGAAGGGTGGTTTCCTTGAAATCCTTTGATTTGGAAATATTTAATCCCTAACCACGACCAATCCAATTTAACACCTAGTCTAGTTAGACGTTGTTGAAATTTGGTAGACTTAACTAATTGTTAGCATAGGGTTTCCCTTCTAACCATAAAAGTTGTTATACCATGTGTCGAATGAAAAACTATTACCCAACCAAAAATTATATCGAGAATGCCTATCGATGACTTTGATCATGGATGGAAAAGCCAAAACCTTATGTTAAACCAACATATCACCAAGGTATATAATCCTGACACCAATACATTATGTATAAGTCTTTTTCGTATAGTCTTGGAATTTAACCTTGCGTGCAGGTATGGAGGTGTGTTTTAGAGGAGAGGTTAGGAACCTGAGTCCTATGCATGTTTTAATTCCAAGTAAATATCAAGTATAAACTTATACCCACATATAAATTCTAGCATGAATTAAAAATTTAAAGAAAAATGCTAGATTGCGGGGTCTTTCATTTTATAAAAAAACTATGTGCACTGGGTGTCATGTTGGGTAGTAATGTCATCGTTGACATTTATAACTTAAGTAAACCATCACAGTTATGACCCTAATCATTTATTTGGCAAAAATTTTAAGAAAACCTATTATATTTTCATGGAAAATGTTGAGATTTAGGTGAAAAATATAAGAGTATGCATAACTATCATCATAAATTAGCCTACAACTTTTTTTTTTTTTTATGAAAATAAAAAAAAACAATTACCCCAATTTTCTTTAAAAAAATTAAAACTCAAAAATTGGTAAGATTTCTCTTAAAGAGAAAACATTGATGAAAGGAATGGATAAATGAAATGATTCCTACAAATTATTTGAAAAATCCTTAAATGAGATGTTGTGTCATGAAATTAAACCATTTTTGTTTATTCCTATAGAATGGCCACCCCCACAAAGCATTGATGAACTTTGATAAATTAGTTTGAAGCAATATTGGTATGTTTCAATGAAGTATATAGCAAAAATATTGACATTGGTATGTCTATATGGTTGGGTGTTTGAGTCTATGTAGTAGGGTTCTTCATTCTAGGTTGAGTATGATTTTGCGTGTGTCTAGGTGTGATAGTGTGAGTATATGTATGTGATAGTGGATAAATAAATGAATAGAATATGTTGTTGTGTAAAATAAGTACAAAGTAAGGGTAGTTAGCTAGGCAATAATCATTACTCTCTCTAAATGGAGCAATTTATTTTTCTCTGTGAGATCGGAAGAGC
>CBVK0100871679.1:0-41847 GCA_900067695.1 Picea abies | reverse complement strand
AACTTTGAGAGTGGTAAAATTAATCAAGAAGGAAATGAAGCCATTGGGCATGGATTCCATGAAAAACTATAACCCTGACCTAACATTCTATGGGCAGAAAACCAGGTCAACAAAGCTTAGATCAGTTACAATGCTTATAAAGAAATGTAATGAAGAAGTATGAGGAACAAAAAACTGAAGAGGATCAAAGAGGATCTTGATCTTCTATACATCTGATAGCAAGAGGAAAAACTCAGTTTTTAGAAAACATTTCTAAAATGTAAATTAGAACTCAAAAAACAATGTGGCAAGGACTAGAACATATCCTATATGATAATCCTTTCAGCACAAAAATTGCCTGCATATATTCTATAGCAGCAATACATATCCAAGGAGATGAAATTGAGAAAATGAAAATTCACACAGAAAAGAAGAAACAAATTGATATTTGGCTTTATTATCAGTTGAGGTCTTTACATAGAAGTAGGAACAAGTCCTCAAATAAAAACATAATCTTTATTTCCTCTGTAGCGTCCTATCGGCCTATCTTAGATCTTGAAATCTCACTCTCAGACCTCTCAGGTCTTTTCTGTCTCCCCCCACTTCTTTTTCCATCACCTTCAATTAAATAAAAAATATACCCTCAACCTTCCAAGGCTCGAGTGATCCTAACCTAACTTCTAAAAATAGAAAGTTGTTACAAATGTAATGACACTTGTAACAGAAGGTTTACTAACTTTAGGGATTATTTACAACAAAAATAACATGTGAAAAAACTTCTCCTAAAGTTCAGAGTATTGTTTTCAATAGAGTATTTTTCCATTCGAAATGTGGATAACACATTGACAGGTTGAGGATTAAGATTCACTTTGTTGGTATTATGCCTAAAAAGCAAAGATACTCTGCCAAGAAATCTAAGATAAGTTGTAAGGTGACCTCGAATGTTGAGATTGTTGTTGTCGAATACCTTTGAATTTGTAATGTTAATTGATCCTCAAAATTCCCTGGCTGTCAAATGTTCATGATGGACCACTTGTCTTCCATGTTATCCCACACTTGCAACATAAATGATGCATTGTAATACAGAGAAAAATTGTCTCCATCTGCTCGGTACCCTGCACTTGCAAAGAGTATACAACAAGAATATTAATGCTCACAAGAAGACTTGTATTCACTTTTAGCTCTCTCCATAGCTTCCTTCATAGCTGCAATTGATGTTGTTGTTGCAAAGATACCATCAAATTTTCCATCCGTGCAAAGTGAAAATGGATCTTCTCTAACTTGAACCTGAGATCCACCAGATACAAAGTTTTCAAATTCTTGAATTGATGAACTTTCCATGGTTTTACCAGTGAAATACCGAGATCTACACTCTTTCCCTACACGACGCTCTTCCGATCTCACCGAATACCTTTGAATTTGTAATGTTAATTGATCCTCAAAATTCCCTGGCTGTCAAATGTTCATGATGGACCACTTGTCTTCCATGTTATCCCACACTTGCAACATAAATGATGCATTGTAATACAGAGAAAAATTGTCTCCATCTGCTCGGTACCCTGCACTTGCAAAGAGTATACAACAAGAATATTAATGCTCACAAGAAGACTTGTATTCACTTTTAGCTCTCTCCATAGCTTCCTTCATAGCTGCAATTGATGTTGTTGTTGCAAAGATACCATCAAATTTTCCATCCGTGCAAAGTGAAAATGGATCTTCTCTAACTTGAACCTGAGATCCACCAGATACAAAGTTTTCAAATTCTTGAATTGATGAACTTTCCATGGTTTTACCAGTGAAATATTTCTTCTCCAATATCATATATCTTGAAGTCATTTATAAAGACAACATATTTGGACAATATAAATATGAATCCATGTGTATGGATGTACTGCATATTGTGACTATCTGTTACCAATCAATTTCAACACTTGTGATATTCGATGCTTAGGAATTTTACAATTTAAACGTAAACTACCATCTTCTCATCGACATTTAGCATTGTTGATCCTCGAGCTGATTTATTTCTTACCACCTGCAATTATCCAAAATAGAAGATATATGGCCATGAAGAAAATCATTTTCTTGGAATTGGCATGTGATCATGAATTGGTAATGGCCTCGCAACAATTTCACTCCTCAATTATTCGTGTATATGTTGATGCTTCTATTCTTTCTGATATGAGATGAAGAGAACAGAAGTTCAATCCCTCGGAACTATATTTTGAAAAGCATGGAGTGCTCAGCAGGTCAAAATGATAGATGTATTTTCCTTATAAAGCCTCATTTGATATGAACTGTGTTGATCTTGCTTGTCGGAGGAAGTTGATTGGTACTAAACTCTTATCCAGATGTTAGAGAACCTAGTGTTGAAGGATCATAACTAATGCCTTCAAACTCTTAAGAACATAGGCAGTGATCTTCCAGGAAAGATTTGAATTTTGATTTGTTTTTTATGTGTACACAGCTAGGGCCACCAAAAGGGTCAAGATTGCATAACGTTTGGCAATAACAGTTGTTAAATCCAGTGTTCCTCTGCTTGTGGTGCATGTGTAAGTGTTGTCAATAGCCTCAAGACTTAGCTCTCCACTTGCTCAGTGCTTGATGGCATATGCTTTCAAAGTTTTCCCATGCTTTGTTTAACACTTTAACAACTTCCTCAAGGTTTTAACACTTGCATATGTCCTCAAAGGAACTCCTTGATAGTTGTGAGCTTACACATATATGAAGGCTTTTGAAAGATCATTATCATTTGTCCCCTATTGGCAAACACCTAGGAATGCTTTCTATACCTGCGTGCTCTCAATCATCAACGCATGTTAGCTAGATGAAAATAGATACTCCTTGTGGCTTTGGCTCAGTTGTATTTGTTGCTTGTAACTTGGCGCTCGAAACAATAAGTAAATATAGAGATCGGTCCCTCCTCGCGGGCTTCTACCTTGGATTTGGCACCTGGTTTGAGCGTTGGCATGTGCTTCCTAACCCATGGTTATCTGTTGACAGGTACTTGAGGCTGAAAGACTTGGATATGGGCATGCATATGCTTAGTTTTGACTTGTTTTGATGAACTAACCCAAGGCTTATATATTTAGCTTTGATTTGTATCAATGCTAACCCATGTTATATGGTGTTTGCAGGTGATTGTTAACCCATGTCTTGTGTGTTGATAGGTGGCAGACTTGCCTTTGATAGTTGGTTGACTTGGAAATTGGGCCCTCGACCAATACTTTTTGCTTTAAAACATTCAAATATTGTTAGGAACCCAAGACCATAAAAGCCAAATTTGGATTTAATAAAACCAAAAATTAAAAAATTATCAAAATTGCTACAGGAACTTCTAGTAACAATCTTGGATTTTAACCGTTGTAAATACAAGTACTAACATATTGTATTAAAATATGTTTATTTTATCCTTTGAATTACTAAGCATTAATTGATATATCACAAAGTTAGTGGCGTACAATAGTAAGGATTTATTTTAAATTATACTTTATTTAACAAAAAAATGAAGATATTCAAAATATTCAAAACTCAAAATGTTTATTGTTTGAGGAAATTGAAATTCAAATAAATATGTACTTACTTTGATGGAACTTCTAAGGATAATTCCAACAAAATAACTTCGTGAAACATCTACAGTACTTGTGGTGTTGGCATTACCAACTTTGATGGCATTCCCCACCTTACCTAGTGAAACTAGCATGGCCTTCACCTATTCCACTCCATCATTTAGTTTTATAATCATATAAACTTATATTAATCATTTTTTTTGCATTCTCCTTGAAATAAGTGTCAAAATAGGAAGAAAACAGAATTTTTAAAAGAGTCTTTTGCTAGAGCCTACTCATAATTAGGGAAAATTTTAATGATCCATACTTATCTAAAAGTATAGAAACCCTTGTCAATTTTACTAATTCTTAAAATACTAATTATAAAATGTTGGGTGATATTATTTTTTAATAGAAGATTCATAAAGTTTGTATTAGAGTAAAACATTGTGAAACCATTTCATTGAAAGTGTATAGATCAAAACGTACTAATATTCTCTATATTTATTATTTTAAATTTAATTGAATAAATTTCATATATTATAATAGTTGGATAATATAAATTAATTAAATCTTTGGAAAAAATAAATATTAATAAAATATAATAGATGTGATTTTAGTAAACAATTATATTATAACTTTGTCTTGTAATCTTTGAATAATAAAAAATAAAATCATTATTACATCATCATCATTATTATTAATGAATAATTATGTTATAATGTTATTATTATAATATATGAAAAAGACATAAATATTCAAATCACAATCATTTCTCTCATCATATTTAAGTATTTTTGTTTCTAAACATGTTTAATCAACATATTGTATCTTGTTGGACAACAAGCAATTCACCTTGAACAACGGTTAAACATTATATGGCCTTAATGGTTATAAATTTTTGCAATCACAATCCAAATTAAACACTTTCATAAAAGTAAAGTTAAACATTATATGGAAATTGTAAATTTAAATGAGTGATACATATCAAATTTCACTTTAAAACAGTGAAATCATTAACAATGTTCGTCATTAGCATACTCATAATACATTGTATAAATCAAACAACAACAACAACCACAACATTATATGAAGAAAAAAATATACATGGGCGGTATACATATGAATATACATGTCAAACATACATCTCAACAAAATCTACAACAAACATGTCATATATAGATCTCGAGTCAAATACAAAACAGTCAATATAAATGTTAATCGGTACCACTACTATCTAGGTCCACCACCAGAGAAAAGTGCATCAGTGTATCTACTACCATAGATAGAGCCTCTATTAAGAACAACTATCTCATAAATAAATGTCGGAAAAAGTGCACTATCAAGTGTCTTTGTATCAATATCATGAATATGTGTAGTGGTACATGATGTGAACATAGTGTACAAAGCATCAAAAGCTTGTGACAGATGTGGAGGAAGAGGAGGAGGGGGGGGATCAGCGGATGATGACACGTGGACTGGGAGAAAGAAAATGATCAGTGAATGGTGACACAAGCAAAGGAGGAGGGGGAGGATCAGTAGAATATTGTGACGCATGTGGAGGAGAAGCAGGGGGAGGGTTGGACGTGGATAAAGGTTCAAACACATTTGGAGGGGAAACAAGAGGAGGAGGACGATCAAATGTGGATGCATGTTCATACACATGTATAGGGGAATCAAGAGGATCGATAGATGTTGAAGCCGAATCATGTGGAGTAGAATCATGAGGAGGAGGAGAACCATGTAGTGGAGTAGAGGATGTGGATGGCTCTGTTAATGAGCTAGATGTAGTGGGATCATTATAACCACCCCTCAATGTATTGATGAGGTTGATGGCACCAACAATATGATGTATTAACACTGTCATGTCACAAGAAAAATTATTCCATGTAGTAGAGAGATCATCTACTCATAATATGTATCTAATGGGTGGGGGTACCACTATGTGACTAGTCATGACACGACATAGCTCATCCACCACCTCTATCAGACTCACATATCTGGCATGTGTGGCATATGGGGTCTTTGTACTACTAGAGTTTGGTCCTTTTCCTCCTCCATCACCTCATCCTCACGTTGGGGAGGCACATCCCCAACATATGTGCCAATATCTACAAAACAATAAATAATAATAATAATAATATAATTGAACCAAATGTTACAATAAATTACATGTGCATTAAATAATACATAAAAATATGCTGATAAAAAACTTAACGATAATATTACATATCTCATTCGTTGGCTTCTTTGTTGTAAATTATATGTTTGGACTGCTCTCCAATCCATCCCCACGTATAGGTACTCTACAATATTGAGGACATGATCGTCCATGCTAGATAATAAATCAAATACCTCCCTACCCTCTCGAATAGTGGGAAACTCGGACTGGACCCTATTGGGCATCAACTCCCCCCACATGTGCATACATGCATAAAACATAGGTTGAGCGGGAAAGTGGGGTACTTATGGCCGAGTGGCATGAACCCTCTCAAAAAATAGTGTATACAACTCAAACACAAATGGGAATAATCTCATCCCAAACAAAATAGCACGATGGTGATCTAATGCACGACAAAATTGTCTTAAGAAAAATACGCCCAGCTAATCAATCAGGGCACTGCAATAAACTATCTACATAATACATGGATTCTTCCAGCATCACCCTTTGCTACAGGACATTCTAAAACCTTTGATCTGTTGGAGGAATCCACAAAATCTGGGAACCTTCATCATGAGCAGCACATTGCGGGACCCTCCGATGTAGTACTCAAGTTTGCTTCAAAGGTCGATTATGAAGAACACAGTTTTAGCCCCCAATTTTTTTGTATTTTTTGGATTGTTTTTCCTTAAAATCTGTGCCATTTTCGACCACCGACTTGAGTTTGGACTGATTCAGCATCAAAGGATTGTTCGACTTCCACGTCTATTTTCAAGAATTCCATTATGTCATTTATTTTCTAACTGTTTCATTCGGTTAGGGTTCCTGAATCTTGGGATTCCCCTTTGTATGCACTTGATCACAGTCCTTAACAGGACCTCATTGTAAAGATTTATTTTTTTACCATTGATGAGACCTGTTGGTCGAAACTAGTTTGGTTAATAAAAAATATTTTCTTTCTGATATTATGTTCTCAATTGTATCTTTCACATAATATCTGTTGTGTCCTTTTAGCTTGAGTCTTATGAATTCCCATATTTGATTCAGATTACTTTATTGCTTTGGTATCGCTAGCCTATTACACATTTTCTTTAATCCTGTCTCTGAAATGAACCTATTTGTAGTTGACTACCATGAACCTGGAACTTTGAAGTTGAATAAAGATGTAGACCGAAATATCTCTGCACATATGTTTGTTGGGTCTCTCTTGCAACACCGGGAAGGAGTGCAAGGAAATGGGGAAAATACTCCCCCCTCCTAAACAACCCAATCATTAAAAACACATCCTCCTTCATGGGTTGATACCACAGTTGGGACCAACCCTAAACCCCTTGTCTCACGTGATCCCAGTGACGGATCAACTATTGTAACAATGAAGAGTTCCCCCTAAGGGATGTACCCTCCTAATAAAACTTCAAGAGGCCAATATCCATCAAAAGGTCATGTGTCTACTATGAAAGAGGGTGATGGAACAACTCTCTCTCCCTCTTCCTGGCCTCCCACTCACGAACAAATATGTGTCTTGACCTATTGTCGCTCCTCCTACTCATCCTCTCATCATCTTCATATCGAATTCACATACAAATATTGTTAGGCACATATACATAGATAAAATAAATTGAAATTATAAGATAAATATATATATAAATGATGTGTATTTAAAAAAAAATCATTATTTTTTTTGCAAAAAAATACTAAAAAACAATCGGTGCACTGTAAACAGAACATACGCCATGAACATGGTGTGATGTCTCAAAATGACAGAATTGCCTAGTGGTGCGTCCCATAGGACGCTCTGCATCAACTCAGTGATTTTAACCATGTCGATTCAGTGCTTTTAATACCACTAGTTCATTTCATTAACAAAGATGCACCGCAACACTAAAATTTATGGCGCTCAAATTCACAGTGACCTTTGTTAAACCAAAATCACCAGTACATCATGTCTACCAGAGCATCGACATATTGTCTACCGGTGCGTTGTGTTACTAACGCACCGCTAACGGGCCTTATATAATATGAACCGCGTTGTTTATTTTTCAAAACATGTCGCGGTGCGTATGTTAACATTTATGCATCGGTGTGCCACGACTGTTGACACACCACCATGGATTGCAACAGTGCACCTACTAAGTCACACCGCTCTAATTGGTTATTATAAATTCGCTTGGGTGTCATTGTATTTACAACACCTGTGTGTTTTTTGGATTGATGGGAACTGCTAAGATAAAAATTCGTTATCGCAGCTAAAATGATGCAATGTGTTACTATTAATGCATCGGTATCACCATGATAGTGGAGCACCAACATTTTTACCACGATGTCTTGTAAAGGATAGAGCATTGGGAATGAGGCGTCCAATGAGAAACCATGCTATGAAAATTCAAGCAATATATGTCCCAGTGCATTTATGTATACAGTATTGATGCATTGGATTAAACTGGTTGCACCACTACATTGGCTTAGTGGTGTTGTTAGTTAACTGAAGTGTACCATTGTGGGTTGAAGCCAATTGTGCATCAGTTCTGGGGCATTCTGAATGACTCACTGCTTTTTATATATAATTTATCATGGTTCTTTTGCTTGAACGGTATCGGTGCATACATATATATGAGACTCACCAGTGGTGGTGATCACTATAAATTCAACACAGTACACAGCACATCAGGGAAAGCTGAAGCATTCAGGTGCACCGCGTGAAATTGGAAAATAAAATGAAAAAAATGATAAATTTCAAGCTAAATTCAAATTTTCATTAGATGAAAATGCAAATAGGAAGGTAATAAACAACATACCTGGCCACTTATGTCCTGATGAGGCATGGTTTCACCATTGAGAAGAATTTAAAATTTGTGGTAATTTCCAAAATTTGGAAATGTGTGGAATCTACCAATGGAGCTATCAACATTGGTGTATAGCACCAAAAATAGGGTGCCTTAGGAAGGACGGTGATCATTGGTGCTTGCTTGAGATTTTGGAAGCACGAGATGTTAACAATGAAAATTGGTTTGGTAATTATTATTTTTTTACCCTATGCTGGTGAACTTGGCAATAATGAAGTGCATCAGTGCGTATTGTTCAACGGCACCAGTGTGATTTATTCGATGCATGTATTTTTATTATAAAGTATGGTGGTGATTTTGAACATTGACGCATCGGTGCTTTATGTTTTGTGTACACCCCGATGTGGTTGAGTAAATTGGGTGCACTGCTATGTTAAATTTTATATATATATGAGCTAGCGATGCGATTAATGAAGTGAAATGTATTACTGCGGGTCAAATCCAATTGTGTGTCGGTCGCGGGGCATTCCAAAGGATGCATCGCTTTATTTTTTATAATTTATCGCAGTGCTCTTGCTTGAATGGTATCGATGCGTGCATATATAGGAGATGCACTAGTGGTAGTGCTCACTGTGAATTTATCATGATACACACTGTGTCGGGGTGATCTGAATCATTCAGGCGCACCGCATGAAATTGGAAAAAAAAAATAAAAGGTAAATTTCAAGTTAAATTCAAATTTTGATTGGATGAAAATGAAAATATGAAGGTAATAAATAATTTACTTGGCCTCTTATGTCCCGAGGAGGTATAGTTTCATCGTTGAGAGGAAATAAAAATTCATGGTAATTTTAAAAATTTGCAAATGTGTGGAATCTACCAACGAAGTTATCCAAGTTGGTGTATAGCACCAAAAACAGGGCATATTAGGAAGAAAGGTGAGCATTGGTGCTTTCTTGAGAGTTTGGAAGCACGGGATGCATTGTAACAATGATAATCGGTATGGTAATTTTTATTTATTTACCCCACTATGGTGCACCTAACAACAGTGAGGTGCACTGGTGTGTAATATTCAACAACACAGGTGCGATTTATTCGGTGTATGTCCTTTTTATTACAAAGCAAGGTTGTGTTTTTGAACATTGATGCACTGGTGATTTATTATTCATGTACGAACTGGTGCATATATACCTTAAAGGCACACCGAAAAAAAAAAAACCTTCAAAAAAACCTTTGGCCACCCGCCTCCACTATAAACAGCTAAGGGATAATTTTTTGGGGGAGGTTCTGTAAAAAACCTCCACAAGAAGGTGTTCTCCCTGTAGTGTTAGTAGGTTTTGTGGGTCTTATGTGAACTGGTATCTCAAGCCAACAACCATATTTGTCTATGAAAACCATGCAGTCCCATATTTATTGCTAATTATGTTCACGTGGGTTTAATTATACTATGAGAATTGGTATAATGGAGAAGGATTTGTGTTTGGCATGCAAGGTACTTTGTGAGAAATACCATGGAAAGGGGATGTCTTATAATACATTATTCTTCATTGTCATGATCTATAGCTTTTTTTATTCTGTATTCCCCAGTTATCTATTGTCAACCTTGTCCAACATATCATGGGTGTATTGGATTTGGCCTCGCTTTGTCACAACACAGCATATTGGCCCTAGCTTGAATGGCCTTGGACTAGGTGCCTTTGGTTTTGATTGGAGTGTCATTGCATCCTTCTTGTTCAGTTCTCTTATTTCTCCATTATTTTCCATTATGAGAGTCTTGGTTGGTTATCTCCTCGTAGTATAATTTGAAGTCCCTCTTGCTTATTGGGGCACTAACTTATACAATACAAATACTTCTTCCTATTTTCCAGCTTGGATTTGTACATTGCCCAAAGTAAAAATATAATATTTCATAGATTATGAACAATAAATTTGAGATGGATATTTCCACTTGCAATAAGAATGGTCAAATATATATTTGTTTTTTTCTCCAACTCATGGGTTTGGATTTGCAACCATTGCTTATACCACTACTCGTCTCTTTATGTTCTATGGGAAGTAATTTCTGTTGCTTATGTTGATTTGATTTCCATTATTTCCTTGTTGTAGGGTCATCAATTCCAGATGTTAGTTTAAATGGTCTAACATGATTTTTTATGGTGCAGGAAAATATGGGAGCGTACAATGGCAGCATCTAAAAACAATCGACTTGATATCCATACTAAATTGATGCACAAGTACCCAGATATCCCACAATGGTGGTTGCACTTTGTGGGTTTTACAAGGAAGAGATGAAACTACCACGGTGGGGCTTACTCTTTACCTATTCTCTCACATCATTTTTCACTCTTCCCATAAGTATCATTAGTGTTGCTACTAAATGGTTTTCATTTTGGTAGAGATGAGATTTTATGGATTGTTTTGGAGTACGAATTCTGGTCAATTTTCATTTTTTTAACTATAGACTATTGCCAATGTCTATGGTTACAGAATATATCCTTCCTAGGAAGACTATTGCCAATGTCTACGGTTATAGCATTATGAGCCAAACAATTTATTTCTTTTCAGACTCAAGCTAGGCCATTACATGAAAATCCACCTCGCTCTATGTTCCTTGTACAAGTATGTTATGTTATAATTCAAAATACTCACTCTCCCTCAAAGGTAAAGATACACACACACACACACTCACTCACTCACTTATGGCTCATCCAGCTTATGAACATGAGAATTAGTTTTTTTTTTTGTTCTACTATTCTAATATCATTTTAACACTCCATTGGTAAAGGTCAAGATGGTAATTTCATATTGAAACACAACATGAGCATCAGTTTTGGTTTTGTTGCTCTAATATTCTAATATCATTTTAACACTCCATTGGAGAAGGTCGAGATGGTAATTTTGTATTGAAGCACAAGTTAATTTGTGATTACAATATATATGGAGAGATGATATATGATTGAAGGCAGATAACAACACATTATGTAATAACCCACCTATTGTTGTCACAATTTTTTCTTGTTGTTGTAGCAAATTATGGGCATTTCTAGGTAATGACTTTCGTCAAACACTTGTGTTGTAGGTTATATTCCAGTGTAGGACACCCATGTTCATTGTTGTTATATTTTTTGGTTGTGTTTCTAGGTGTTTGGGAGTGCAAGCAATGAGTTTTAATGTACCAAACAAAGTTTAATTTTGCAGCACTATATTTGATGACAAAACAACAAATAAATAATAACTAATACAATAATTGTAACAGCAAAACAATATCACCTTTGATTTTATTTACTGTATCATGTTGTAGAAATTACAAATGGATTTGACTCATAGTTCATACTTGAAGTGTTAGTTGTAAATCAACCCAACAGCAAGGTATCTCAACCAATAATGAGAAATTGGTCTCCTCCAAGTAAATACGCACTCTTGGATGATAGATTTGGTGCCAGCAAGCAAAAATTGTTTCCCAACCTCAAGGAAATGCGCCTAGCCTCAAGGGAAATGTGCCCATCCTCTAATAAATGCACCTAGAAAGGGTAAATCAATCCCAAAAATGAATAACTCGACCCCATTTATTAGAAATTCACCCAGATAGTGAAGAAATCAGTCCAAGCAGCAAGGATGTTATGGCCCCTTCAACAATAAATGAAACCACACAGCAATTCGCCCTTCCTTAATAAGAACTCAGCCTCCTTAAGATCATTTGGCCCACATAAAAAATTTGGGCACAAACAAGAAAACTTAGCCGCAAAAATATAAACTATGTCACAATGAAGCAAAGTGAAAATATTTGAGTGATCTTCTCTCCACGGCCAGCTAGGGTGGATGGTCTCACCATCGACACCAATCTCTCTCTCTAGGGTTTTTCATCCCAAGATCCAAAGCCACGAGAGCTCTCTCAAATTCATTTTTAGAAAATAACAATACATAATGAGAGAGGGCGCCCTCATTCCTCTTTTAACTCCTTGTTCACCCTTTTTGATATGTTTACCCTTTTAATAAAGTAAAGTGACTTTATAAGATGAAAGTCACGTAAAACACCTTTTTCACTTAATACTCATTGTCACTTTTAAAAATATTGTTTTTTCACCCCGCTGACATTAAATGATTAATTAATTCCCTTTTTCTTTAACTAACTATAGCCTACGATAATCACTTAGGTTATTCTATCAATCTCCTGGAGTGATCATTTGGAAAGGGACATTACAATCCTCCTTTCCCGAGATTGTTTGTCCTTAAGAAATTGTAAGTTTGGAGGTTGCAAGATATGGTCACCTTCCCACATGACATCCTTTGTTGGCATATATCTCCACCTGATGAGGTATTGTTGGCCCTTGGCCAAGTTTTGATGGTCTTTGGTCATGTTTGACCATTTTGGACTTCGACAAATTGTCGAAGGCAGAGCGCAAGATGAAGCAGAGATCGCGAGATCTCAGCCCCTTTTTGGGTCCTTTTTGGGATTTGGGAACATGTAATGGGTATGGGAATGTCAATCCATGGGTTTACCCATGCTTAGGACTACTTTGTAATATATAAATAGATGTCTAGGCAATGTAAAGGAAAAAAGAAGAAGAAGAGGCATCTATGTGATGTTGTGCTAAGTGCAAGTGTGGTTTGTAAATGCTTTGTGCATACTGTGAGAAACTTGCAGAGCTAAGTGAAAGTGGTTGTAACAGATTGTGGAAGGCTTTGTGTTGTAATGCAAGGAAGAAGGATCTAGCGAGTTGCGCAGATCTTCTGTCCTATGCGGAGTAGGGTTTTGAAGCTATGTGCTTGTATCTGATTGAAGAAACTAATAAAGAAGAAGAATTGGTGGATGTAGCCCCAGGGTGGGGGTGAACCACGTATATGTTGTGTTTCTCTGATTTGTGTGATGTGTTGGTGTATTTATGTGTTATTTTCTAAGTGTTTGATATAGATAGATAGATAGATTTGTTTATGCTTTGTGCTTATGATGAATCTGGATGCTATATCTGACATAGGTGAATGTGCTTAGTGCTTGAATCTTCTATATCTGATCCATTTATTTATGCTAAGTGCCTGAATACATTAGATCAGGGTGAATGATGTGATGCTCTATTTTATCTGCAAAGTAGATATTGGTTAAATATTGATGAACTGACAGTGCTAAGTGCCCTATTAAGTATTACAATCACAGATATGTGTCCCATCTAAGGTTGTAGACACCTAAGTCCTACAACCACCCATGCCTCTACCTCAGGTGAGACTTCATCTACTTCGCAGTTGTTGCCAAAAGGGTTGGTAGTTAGGGTTTTGTTGGTGCGTTGTTGTAGCGTTGAACCCTGGGTCTGCCCCTGTGCCAACGAATGGTTTTGTTGTTGGGACTGAAACCATGAGTGTTGGGAACTGAGGAAGAAGAATCTTTGTGCAAAGATCCGACCTGAAATTGTGAAAGATCTGTGCATAGAGTTGTTTCTCTAGTACGCAGTACTCTACTTAGTTTGACAAGCTCTGTGCTAAGGAAAGAAGTTTGATCTGAAGAAAAGAGGTAAGATTTGAAATCTTTGTGCTCTGTAGAAGTAAGATAAGTGGAAATTTTTGTTTCAATAGTATAGATCTAGGTATGTTTGATAGATTCTATCCTAGCTTGAAAACTAGGGTATTAATAGATGAAAGAAGATTTGATATGAGTAGATATGATAAGAATAGTGAAAAATATGTTATACCTATGCATAGAAAGAATGTTTGGACTAATAAGTGTATGTAGGATCCTAGAAAGAAATGTTTATAGGTTAGCTACCATGATCCTAGCACATAGTACAGGAAAGGTTGGGGAAAGAGAGGATTAACCCTATGTTACAGTTGCAGAAGACTGGGACATCTCGCTAAGGAATGCCCTGGGATAATACCTAGTTGTATTTGTTGTAAATCTATGAACCATGAAGTATTGGATTTCCCTAGAATGATTGCTAAGGTTGAAAGAATGAATATGAACCAAGAAAACCCTAAGGTAGATCCTAAAACTAAGATTATGACAAAATCCCAGAAAGAATCAGAGAAAGTATTGCTACAGATGAAAGAAACCCTGAATGACCACCGACATGTCAGATTATCATAGATCTTCAAAGAAAAAGAATGCCTTGAAGCAAGAATAAGAGACTTCGACATTGACTGTGTTCTAGATGAGGAAACACAGGTGAATATCATGACAGAGAGAACTTGGGAAGCTATAAGGAGGCCTATTATGATTCCTTCATTAGGAGGAATAGGACTATTCAAAGGAAATTTGATAAACCTATGTGGAAAGCTCACCCGAATACCTATGAATGCCAATGGAACTTTGACAGAGGAACATTTTGAGATTATTAAATTTATTGATAACAGTGCCCCATTTACTATGCTACTAGGAAAACCTTAGATTGAAAGAGATCATGCCAGAAGGCAAGAAGAAGAATAATTTTTAGAGCAGAAGAAGCAAGAGTTAAAAGAATTCATGACTAAAAGGATCGCACACTTGATTGAAGAACGGAAGAAAAGATCGAAGCTATTTAACACCAGAGACCCAGATGTTGAAGTTGCAAGAACACTAGAAGACCCATGAAAGATTGAAGTACCTATTCCAGATAAAGAAGAAGGATCACCCTCGAATCTTAGGAAAGAATCTCAACAGTGTAAAGTAATTATGCCAAAAGAAGATAAGAATCAGAATGGAAAAAGGCATATCGAGACGAAGCTCACTAGGAAGAAGGCTACAAAGCTAAGTAAGAATTGAGCTAAGATCAACACGTTGCAGAAGGTTCCAGAGGGAACCTCATAGAAGGAAAATTTGCAAAATTGGAACTTCGTCGGGATATCAGAACAGTGACACATGACACTTCTCCATGGCGAAGCAATATATCTGTTGGGTACATTATAACTGTTAGACCAATGCTATGAACGGGTAGAAAGGCATTTATGGTCAGACAGCTTGCCATCAGACCATTGAAACCGTGTTGTAACGGATAGAACAGAGTTAATGAAGGCTTCTAACCCATTGCAATAGATCTGTTGCCAAGTTACCTATTTATCCCATTGCGCCATGCACCGAGAACACTTTTTCCAATCGAGAGTTTGAGCCCACAAACTAAGTTGATTTTGCACAGTGATCATCATTCTCTTGCTCTCTATCTCATTACTATGTCTAAGTTACCCTCTGAACCTGAGATTGTTAACCCCGAGCATGTATGTCAGATGAGTTGAGAGTTGCAGAGAAAGTTGTTGAAGAAGTTCTGATCGAACTCATGACTGAAAGAGTCATGTTGATGTCTACAGGTGTACAAGCATCATCGGCGAGAGGACTTCCAGCCTCTCTATCAACTGCTCACGGAGCCGGACCATCTCGACTATCAGATGAAAAGTGAACCAAGCACAGGGATGATCTAGCGAATGCCACATTGATCCTGACCATATTACCTTCCTATATTCCACCTTTGAGTGGCGCAGTAAATCAAGACAGCGTGCCCAGAGATTTCAAATACACCTTGCTTACGGCGTACCTTCCGAAGGGGATACACGTAGTTCAAGCAGACCAAGATAAGATTGCAACATTGAAGTTTAGTGACTTCAACCTTGGAGATCGCAAAGTCTAGAACATGCTTGCCCCACATAAGTACCTGACTAGAACTAAGGGGAAGAATTCAAAGATAATCCCCCAATTGTGGACTATGAACCTCACGCAATCCACCCTGCTGAACGTCATGAAGATTCCCCACTTTGGTAGACACCAAGAAGTCAATGCTTGTGTCAATTTGTTGCTTTCTTGTTACCATAGCAGCTATTTATGGTTAAACCATCGTATAACAGTTGATCTGACATTGATCAATCGAATCACAAGGTTGATTATGCAAGGACCTGATCCACAAGAGTTTTACCCCAGAAAAGCCATGGATCATGCTCTAGCACAGAAGATCAAGGACACTTATGGCAATGTCAATAAGGGAACACGAGGCTACAAGGTAGCTTCTATACAGAGTGATGCAGTGTTCCTCGCTTGTTAGTTGATTGTAGGGAAGTTAGTAAGAAAGAATTGATCTACCCAAGTCATCGGTTTTGTAGTCGACTTCGCAGGGAAGTGCGTGGAAGGCCTTCAGATGAACTGGGCGAAGTACCTAGTGAACCAGTTGGAAATCAACTATAGAGAAGCATAGGATCAATTATATGAATTTCATTTAAGTTGGCTCTTGATCCTTATAGCTTTTATTATCTGGGAGATGTTGGAAGGTGCGACCTTCCCGGACATCTGGTCATTTGAACCGCTGGCCGCGAAGTTCAATACACAGTGGTATTCAAGATATATGAACAAACAGTGGCAGTCAAATGTTGTTTTTCATACCTACTAAAATCAACTGAAGATAGCCATTAGTCCGAGCCTCGAATGACTCCGAACACTCTACACCGGTTCAAGCCTTTGATGAAATTCAGCGCAAATCGACATTTTATTTACATCACAATGTGCACTGACGAACACAAGCAACAGCTTCAATCCTACAATAAGTTGACGGAGGAAGACTTGGAGGAGATCACTAAGGACTAGTCGGTGGACCTCCTTATTCCAGCAGACCTTGCGGAGATATCCAACATCGACAACCCAGAAACAGCGCAAGATACACCCAGACCTAGAAGGACAAAGAAGACTGAAGAGGTCCAAGGATTATACAGTGCATTTATGAAGACTGCTTCCATATCACCAGTGTAAGGAGGTGACGGCAAAGAGTTAGATGACAAAGAAGTCGAACAGAAGCAAGGAGATGAGGTTCATCCCCTGAAGAAGAGGAAAGGTTTGCCTCTGAAACCTTCCTCCTGGAAGAAATCAAAGGCCACCATTACCAAGATGCAGACTGTCCTCACCTCCGATGACTTCGACTTCCTCATAGTAGCCCTGCAAGATGCTTCGCTGGAAATAGCAGAGAAACAAGAAGCAAAGCAAGAGGAGATGTATGATCGAATTGAGACTGAACTCCAAGGGGTACAGCAGGCCCTACAATCCATCCACGCAGTCTCCACTGCGTCAGGAGAACCAGAATTGGGAGTTGAGCCAACCCAACTCCATCGCCTAGCCAATGTAGAAATTTCAATACAATTAATGTATTTTCTATGATTCTCCTGATATAACAATTATATGCCACTGTTAAATATAGAATCGCTTCTACTAATATTCTTGCGGAAATTAAACCACGATCACAAAGTGAAATATCAAGAACACATAACACGAAAGTTTTTCCGGGAAAGAGTAAAGCTAAAAACCCCACTATCATATATTATGTATATCATGGATCATGAAACAATCTCATACAAAACTCTAATCCAAGAGCTCTCAGTACAATACAATCATCTCACATTGTCATAAAAAAATTGACAAATTCATGTGCCAATATTCTGTCTCCAGACAGCGTGCCTCCTCTGCACAATCCCTGCAATTAGAATTCTCACAATGAATTTGAATTACCTAGTTTGCACATGCTCATGAGCATATCCATTGCATGTGTGATTGCATGAGTGCACTTCACTCAAATCACAACCGATAGCAAAATTGTCCCTTTCACCTGTTATCTCAACTAGGTCTCCATTGGATCTAACATGCATGTAGTTAACCGTGGTGAATCTTCAGTTGCATGTGAGTTCACTGATTTTGAATTAATTAATAATTAATTCATTGAACTCTCACTAGTGTAAGTTCAGTTACAACTAGTACAACTTTTCTTAAGTCACTTAACCGAGTTAAACTACTTCACAAATCTCATAACTACACTTATAACTTTCTTACAACTTCAAGTCACCTCCATATCTTACCAACCAACCTTTGAACTCGAATTTCCCATAGTTAAATGATTTTCCATTTTAGTTAATTATTTCAAGTAATTATGAGATAATAGATTAATATTTATTGTCCAACTTATTTAAGGGAAAAGTAAATTAGACACATGTTTCTTGTTGACTTTTCAACAGCCGATACAGTCGAAGCTCACCTTCGACGAGCACAGGAAGAAACAGAGAAAGCCACCCAAACTTTGACACAAGTACAAGGAGTACTCATAGTGCAATGCAGTGTTGCATAACAGGAAAATCTTTCTCTCCAAGTGAAGTTTGATGAAGAAAAAGAACAGCTACAGCAAGAAAAGGAACAGTTGTTCATGGATAAACTCGAAGTAAAAGAAGTGGTCAACATAGAACTTCGCTCTGTGACAGTCTTAAAAATCAACACAAAAGACTGAGTTACATAGCAGGTGAACCAGCTCGTAGAAGCCATCCAGCAGCTACAGTAACACATGGGATATTTGGAGCTATGCACCGTACCTGAGACCCCACAAGATGTAAGAGACCAAAGAGAATCAACTGCCTAGAGTGCAGTTGAAAGGCTAAAGGCTCTTACCTTGGAATGTAAGCAACTCACTGATCGCAGTGCCTAGACTTATGAACAACTCATAGAGAACTTGGAACTAAAGGTATTGGAGTCACAGCTCCAAGAGGCGAAGTATCAAGCCAAAAAGATATAGGCACAGTTGAAGCCCCTGTCAGCTATGGAAATAATGAAGTGATCCCAAGAGCAGTGGACCGCCCAGCAGCAGATCCACACTATTGAGAGAAGAGTTGTGGAGGTAACTCAGAAACTCCAACATGTATAAGAAAAGGCTTACCAATTGTATATAGAGGTAGAAGGCCAAGGAGCAGAGCTAGAGAAAGTTGTCAATACAGTTGAACAGCGTCTAGAGGGACCTATCAATGATGCATTCATCCAAGAGTTCATTGAATAGGAGGTCACCGCACATCAACAAGTCGAAGCATATCTAGCCAATCTCAAGGCGTTCGAAGTAGAACTAGTCATACCAGAGTGACTCAGGATGAGTCACAGGTGAGTGTTGGAGGCTTGTTGGCCCTTGACCAAGTTTTGAGGGTTCTTGGTCATGTTTGACCATTTTGGACTTCGATGGACTGTCGAAGGAGGAGCGCAAGATGAAGCAGAGATCAGGGGATGTTGACCCCTTTTTGGGATTTGGGAATATGTAACGAGTATGGGAATGTCAACCCATGGGTTTACCCATAAATAGATGTCTAGGTGATGTAAAGGAAAAAATAAGAAGAAGAGGCATCTATGTGATGTTGTGCTAAGTGCAAGTGTGGTTTGTAAATGATGTGTGCATACTATGAGAAACTTGCAGAACTAAGTGCAAGTGGTTGTAATAGATTGTGGAAGGCTTTGTGTTGTAATGCAAGGAAGAAGGATCTAGCGAGCTGCGTAGATCTTCCATCCTATGCAGAGTAGAGTTTTGAAGCTATGTGCTTGTATCCAATTAAAGAAGCTAATAAAGAAGAAGATTTGGTGGATGCATCCCTAGGGTGGGGGTGAACCATGTATATGTTGTGTTGCTCTGCTTTGTGTGATGTGTTGGTGTATTTATGTGTTATTTGATAAGTGCTTGATATAGATAGATAGATAGATTTGTTTATGCTTTGTGCTTATGATGAATATGGATGCTAGATCTGACATAGGTGAATGTGTTTAGTGATTGAATCTGCTATATCTGATCCATTTATTTATGCTAAGTTCCTAAATACATTAGATCAGGGTAAATGCAGTGACGCTTTGTTTTATATGTGAAGTATATATTGGTTAAATATTGATGAACTGACAGTGCTAAGTGCCCTATTAAGTATTACAATCACAGATATGTGTCATAGCTAAGGTTGCAGACACATGAGTCCTGCAACCACCCCTGCCTCTACCTTGGGTGAGACTTCATCTGCTTCGCAGGTGTTGCCAAAAGGGTCGGTAGTTAGGGTTTTGTTGGTACGTTGTTGTAGCATTGAACCCTAGGTATGCCCCTGTGCCAACAGATACTCTTAGATCACCCTACTACGTAATTTCCTCTCTCGGACCTCTAGAACCTCCTCAAGAGAACCGACACTAATTTCCCCTCCTTATCCAATTGGGGTAACTCTGTCGAAGAAGTGACCTGTTGTCCCAATTCCTTCTTGAGGCATGAAACATGAAACACATTGTGGAGCTTACTCCCTTCCGGAAACTCAAGCTCATAAGCCACCTCACCAACTCTCTAAATCACCTTGTAGGGGCCACAAAAGTGTGGTTTTAGCTTTTCCTCCCACTTTTATTCAGTGAAGACTATGTGTAGGGATGTAATCTCAAAAATACCAAGTCTCCCACCTGAAAAGTGCACTCGACCTTGTGCCTATCTGCATAGATATTTTGTTGATTCTGTGTCATCTATAAATTTTCCTTGAGAATCTTGAGGATGTCTTGACTCTCATGGATCCAATCCTTAGCTTTGGGGGCCCTGTTATCCCCAAATGTTGAATCAAAAAATGAAGGTGCATCATAACCATATAATTCTCGGAATGGGGTCATACCGATGGACATGTGATAAGTGGTAATATAAAAATGTTCTCCCAAATGTAACCATTTGATCCATGCCTTATGTTGCCCAGACACATAGTTAAGTCAATACCCCTTGTGCCACGTGTTCACGATCTATGTCTGGCCATCTATATGGGGGTGGTAATTAGTGCTAGGAGTCAACTATGTACCAGCCAACTTGAATAGATCCTACCAAAATGGACTGAGGAATTTGTTTTCTCTGTCACTGACAATGTACTTCAGTGACCCAAGGAGTCTGAATACCTCCATGAAGAAAAAATATGCTACATGTGATGTCTGGTATTCTAAAGAAATGGCGAAGAAATGTGTGAGTTTTTTCAACCAATTAACCACCACATGTATGCAATCTATTTCCTGTACCTTCTGTATACATGTGATGAAGTCCATGGACACACTTTCCCACTTCTGCTCCAGGATGGGTAATGGATGTAATAACCTCGCACGATGAGTCTACTTTGACTTGTTTTGCTGAAAATTCATACTCTCCCTCACATGTCTCAATACATCATCTTTGAGGCCCTTACAAGTGAACCTCTCCCTGATCTACCTATAAGTTTTAAAGTACCCAGGATGGCCTATCAGAAGCATATCATGCATAGCCCTCATAATCCTATCTTTCAATGCATACTCGAGGACTAAGTATATGTGTACCTTACAGTAGATGATGTCATCCACCACCTTGTACCTATCATCTTGTATGTTGCAATCCATCAACTCACAAGCAAATTTATTCTTGGAATACTCTACCAAGAGATGAGATTTCTAGTTGTCTAAAATCCCTGCAAGTGAACATATCTCAGGTTTTCTGGAGAGAGCATCAGCAACCACATTTTTCTTCCTTTTCACATACTCAATATCAAAGTCATTTTCCTACAATTTGTTGACCCACTTTTTTTCCCTCTAATTTAAGTTCCTCTACCCCAATAAGTGTCTCAAATTGTTGTGGTCAGTCCTAACCACAAATTTACCACTAACCAAATACTCTCTGAATTTCACCAAGGCATGCATGATGGTGAGCATTTCCTTATCATAGATGGAATACAGCCTCTCTGACTATGTGAGTTTCTTGCTCTCATATGATATCGGATGTCTATAATGCATTAGAACTTCTCCTATTCCCTCACTCGATGCATCACACTCAAGTGAAAAGGGATGAGTGAAATCAAGAAGTGCTAAAATTGGGCAAGTGCTCATCACTTACTTCATCTTTTCAAATGTCTTTTGGGATTCCTATGTCCACCTAAATGCCCCTTTTTTCATGAGATCTGTGATTGGTGCACCCAACTGTGAGAATCCCTTTACAAAGCATCGATAATATCTATGTATCCCAAAAAATCCACGTAGTTGTGTAAGGTTCTTGGGAAGTGGCCAATCCAATATGGCATGGATCTTCTCCCTGTGTACTTGTACTCCCTAGGCACTGACCATATGACCCAAGTATAGGATCTTTGTCATGTTGAAATCACACTTTGACTCCTTAACATACATTGACCGATCAACCATGATGCTCATAATCTCATCTAGATGTTCCAAGTGCTCCTCTTGTGTCTTGTTGTATATAAGAAGATCATCAAAGAATTCCAACAAGAACTTCCTCAGTTTCTTGTTGAAGATATAGCTCAGGCATGACTGAAATGTAGTTGGTGCATAATGGCACCTGAAAGCAATTTTGGGGATATCCTACTCTCTGACTCTAATCTGGTGATACCCTGATTGAAGATCAATCTCTGAAAAATAAATGGCCCCATGCAACTCATATAATAACTCATTGATCATGGGAATGGGGTACCTATTTTTTGTTGTCTTCTTATTCAAGGATTTATAGTCAATGCACATCCTCATGGTGTCATCATTATTCTTCACCAACATTACGGAAGAAGCAAATGGACTAGATCTAGGTCTGATGTGTCCCATCTCCAACAATTCCTTAATAGCCTTCTCAATTTCATCCTTGAATTTCTTTCAATGTCTGTAGGGAGTAGTGATCACAGGTTTTTCTCCCTCCTCCAACTCAATGGTGTGCTCAAATCCCTTGTCAAGCAGTCTCCCTGGAGGTATCTATCCAAACACCCTATCATGCTTACTGAATAATGCTTGAATATCTACATGATGATGTTGTCATCCCTATGCCTATTCATGAACTGTAATCAAGTAGTCGACTGCACATGGTACATCTCCATGCCCGAAAATATTCTTCATCCTTTTAGTTGACACAATTTTAGGGCCACCATTTGAATTTCCCCTCAGAACAACCTTCTTATCCTTTGTTGCATGGAATCTCATCTCCATTACCTAGTAATTCATCGTAATTTCCCCTAAGGAATGAAGCCACTAAACACCTAAAATTATGTTGGTGTCTCCCAAATCAACCACATATAAATCGTCATTCAAGGTATAGTTTCCCAATGTCGCAGCCAACCTTGGAATATTTCATGTGCATGTCATATTAAATCCATCAGCAACTACCACATTGAACCCCTCAAAGTCCGCTATATCAATGCATCTCATGGCTACCAACATTGCATCAATGAAATTGTGGGTCTCCACACCATCAAGCAAAGTTGTGACTCATTATCCCCATAGTACTCCTCTAAATTTGAAAGTGTAGTATCTAGAGGTGCATGATAAAGTGAAGATAGTCCCACCTTTGGCCTCCACACGAGGTTTCTCATCACTCGAGTTTCCCTGCTCGTTGTCATGTCCCTGTGTAGCTTCTTCCTCTTCCTCATCACTATCTAAGTGCACCTCTATATAGTGTACCTTTCCCTTCCCCATGCACATGTGTTCCATCTCCCAAGGTTCTTTTCAAATGAAGCAAATCTTATTTCTTCTCAACTCATTACGAGTCGCCTCATCCAAATTTTACTTCTCGGTCCACTCCTTCTGAAAAGGTTTCTTATCTTTGTTTTTCTGGGGAATGAAAGGTTTGATTAAATATTTTTCCTTCAAGACTGCATCCTCCATGTCATGTGTCTTGATGATGGCATCATGTAGAGTCTTGAGTTTGAAGTATTTCACCCAAACACGAAGTGGCTTGACAACCCTTTAGTGAATAACATAACTATCATCTTCTAGAATATATATGTCATCGTCACTGCAAGCCTCTAGAAATATGTAATGTAGGTATCCTATGTCTCAACCTGTCTAAGTTGTGCCAACTCTCTGAAATGCAATTCTCGATCCTCTTTTTTCAAATCACTCCAGCAACTTCTATGTGAAGTACATATAGGAAGTAATATTGCCATGTCCCATAGTGACCAATCTATGGTACCACCACTCATGGGCCTCTCCATTTAAATGCAAGGTAGTGAATTTAATCACTTCTACCTCCATCATAGGGTTGAGTTGGAAGTATGTGTCCAACTTCTGAACCCATGCTCTAGTTTTTCACTTGTTCGACCCATCAAAGGAAGGAATGGTTAGTTTCCCAACCATTCTTATAAGATCCAAATTATGTTTATCCATGTTGAAATATATTGGTCTATTCTTTTATTGGATAGTGTAGTAGTCATGTAATGACATGGCTGCCCGGAACTCATCAACTAGAGCCTGATACTCCCTCAAGTAAACACTAAAATCTTCACCTTGTCCTGGTTACTCTTGATTTCCTCTTCTCTGCTCCAAGAACTAAGGTAAAAGTGGTTTAGGAGTCACTCTATTGGTGATCCTAGTGTGGGTTTTTGTGGGAATATTATTGTTGTTTCCTTCTGCATGGTTCTCATTGTGTCCATTAGTACCCCCTAAACCATTGTTGCCCCCATGGTTTTGGTTCCCATTGTTCCCATTGGAACCCCCTGTGCCATTATTACCCATATGGTTTTGATTTTCTTGAGTGTTGGTAATTATTTTTTTCATGAGTTGTATCATTTGTTGTTTCCCCCTGGATAAATAATTTAGGATATGCATGGCACTAACCTTAAGTATCTCATTGTTGTCCCCCATGTTTTCCTCTTCCTATGCTTCTGGTTGGTCCTATTCTTCTGAACCTGAGTGGAGTATGTTTTCTACCCCTCACTGCCTTCTACTTATGTAAGTGATATATCCCCTGTCTCCTTGCCTCATGAAACAAAATACACTCACATGCTGGTAGGATTGTGACTCTGATACCATTGTAATAACACACCTATTGTTGTCACAATTTTTTCTTGTTGTTGTAGAAAATTATGGGCATTTTTGGGTGATGACTTTTGTCAAACACTTGTGTTGTAGGTTATATTCCACTATAGGACACCGGTATTCATTGTTGTTATATTTTTTGGTTGTGTTTCTATGTGTTTGGGAGTGCAAGCATTGAGTTTTAATGTACCAAACATAGTTGAATTCTGCAACAATATATTTGATGATGAAACAACAAATAAATAATAACTAATACAACAATTGTAACAACAAAATAATGGCACATTCTCTTTTATTTACTATTATCAGGTTGCAACAATTACAAATGGATTTGACTCATAGTTCAGATCTGAAATGTTGGTTGTAAATCGACCCAACAACAAGATAGCTCGTCCAGGAATGAGAAATCGACATCCTCCAAGTAAATAGACCCTCTTGGATGATAGATTCAGCCCTAGCGAGCAAAATAGCTACCCAACCTCAAGGAAATTCACCCGGCCTCAAGGAAATGCACTCAGTGTCAAGGAAATGTGCCCAACAAGGGTAAATAGACCCCAACAATGAATAAATCGGCCCCCTTTATCAGAAATTTTCCCAGCTAGTGAAGAAATTGATCCAAACAACAAGGATGATATGGTCCCTTCAACAATAAATGAAGCCACACATTAGTTCTCCCTTCCTTAATAAGAACTCGGCCTCCTCAAGAGTGTTCATCCCACATACAAGCAAAAACTCAACCACAAACAAGAAAACTCAATCGCCAAAAGATAAACTCCATCACAATGAAGCACAATGAAAAAGATAAACTCCATCACAATGAAGCACAATGAAAAGATCAGATATCTTCTCATAATTCATGAAGTGGATTGTATGTGAAGTAATTATGCATATAAAGATTTTCCATCTGAAGTAATTAAAAAGAAGGATATAAATGTCGTTTAAGGAATAATTTTTAAAAATTATGATATGATGTAAATTGTATAGTATTAAAAGAGTATGTTGCTAAGTTATAATAAAAGTTAATGGAATGCATTATAATAATAAAACATATCTCAAAATGTTAAATTTTTAATCTAATCAATATTGGTGGTAATAAGGTAAGACTTTGGAGTTGGTTTGTATGTTAAATTTGTAGGACACATTATAATGTAAAAATGGAGGTGTAAGTATAGAAGGTAGATATGAAATATGAAGGAAGGGATGTGTGAGGATAATATAATGTAAAAATGGAAGTGTAAGTATAGAAGGTAGATATGAAATATGAAGGAAGGGATGTGTGAGGATAGTATAGATGCATTATAATAGTAATAAAACAAATGGTTAGTTGTCGAATTATTGTATATTTTGGGAAGGAAATCTAAATTGGCAAATTATAGTTTATTTAAAGTTGTTTATGGTATTAATGGGACTTGAAAATGACAACCTAACAATAAAGTTGTAATTCGGTAATGGAATATTTACTGTTGATATGAATGATTGATGAGTTGTAGTAGCTTAAGTCATAATTAATGGTTATTGGGTTGTCTTGCTCGGAGGACGTCACTTCTCAAGAATGGTTAGTTGTTGAATTATTGTATATTTTGGGAAGGACATCTAAATTGACAAATTATAGTTTATTTAAAGTTGTTTATGGTATTAATGGGACTTGAAAACGACAACCTAGAAATAAAGATGTAATTTGGTAATGGCAAATTCATCATTGATATGAATGATTTATGAGTTGTAGTAGATTAAATCATAATTAATGGTTATTGGGTTGTCTTTCTCCTAGGACATCGCTTCTCAAGAGGGAAAGAAAAATAATTCAATGAACGGGTTAAGCATGAAACAAATAGTGCCACCTTGATCTAGATTTATTCTATATGCACTAATGTTTATTTTCTAGGTTGATTAGGATTTAACTAGTGTTTCTTTTCTAAGGATGATGTAGCAAAATAATGTAGTTATTGTGTTTATGGATATATGTTTTAAGTCATTTAATTTTATCATTTGCATGCACTATCAATGTCAAGGGAAACAACAACCCTGAGGATATCACATTGTATCGTCTAAACTAAAATATCACACACCCCTAGTATCCTAGAGCGCTTTTGGAGCCATCCCAGGGAGATGGTATATTTTATGATCTAATTAGTAATCCTTATAAGGAGACCATAGTCTAGTTTGGTATAAGATATTAAGCGAAGCTTTCCAATACTCAAACCACCTATCGTTCTGGCACACTTCGGTGAGTTGCGAGAATCATAGAAGGTATCCTCATGACTACTTTGGGTGCAATACACATGACCCACTATAGTCCTAAGTCAACACAAGAAAGTATGAAAACCCTAGGTGGAGTGCATTAGAACTAGTGACATAGGAGGAAGGAATATTTGGCACTCATCTCCATGGACCTATGGAGGATTTATCTTCTCTTCTTCTCCCCACTCTTCTTTATTTTCATGCTAGTAGTAAGAAATGAATTATATCACACATATGCATATGCATGGTCGATTATTAATATGCATGGGCTTGTTAATATGAGTTGTTGATTATATTATGAATGGTTGTTCCCTAAAACATATGCTACAAGACTTAATATTTGGACTAGGAAATCCAAAAACATATAAAATGGACTTAATGATTTCAAAATATACGATAAGAAGTGTATGATAGAAGCAACTTATGCCCATAGAATATAGGCATGACTTTCCTCTCCACGTATGTATGAGGATACAAATAAACTAGCGTTCCCAATATAACGTTGAAGGATATTGATAGGAAATCCCTTACATTAAGGAAGTGAAAGCAACCTATAATTAGTCTAAAAGGGGATGATGCCACCCTTTGATATGCTCCCTATAACATGTCGGTGTTCATAAATATAGTAATTAGATAATGAAATTATGTTGAACACATGCATTGATGAGTGCATGTGAAGAATCAACATGTATCTCAAGTGTTTCCCTTATACTTGATAGTATAAACTTAAAGGCATGAATATGGAAATTAAGACTAGGTTATCAAATGTGAAGTAATATACAATCACCTAATATGCTAAATTGCTCTAGGTAACCTGAGGATGTAAAGAATACACTAGTTATTTAAGCAAGAGGTGTTGAAATTATAATTGATCAAACTAAGACAATAGTAGTACAATTCCCTGAGATTACACATCCAAGCAAGAGGTGGGAAAATTATAATTAATCAAATTGAGAGAATAGTAGTACAATTCCTCAAAAACACACAGAAAAACACATCAAATGAAGTCAAAATTGGAATCGATATACCTTAAGATAGTACGCAACTACTTTGGAAGGATAGTAAACTTAATATTAGAATGACAAGATGGAAAAATAAGTATATTGACAAGGGTTTTAAGAAAGGAAGGAAAGATTCTAAGTTTGATCCCCAATGTTACTGGTATATATCTAATATAGTTACCTTATGAAGGAAGGGAAAAGGACATACTTGCAAGCTTTCTAATGACGATAACTTAGCGTAATCCTTGTAACCATAACCAAATTGGAAGGAATAGATGAACATAAAAGAATAATAGATAGATATTTAAGATGAGTGGGTGGAAGTTTCACAAACGAGTATAAGAAATCAATAAGAAGCATTAACCTATCCTAGAACATGATGGGAGATTTTGGATTTAAGGAATAATCATGATTAAATAACTTAGCATTCTTGAGGTACCCCATGAATGAATAACATAGTGGGAAATGGTTGTGGAATCACATATGTATTTTCAGATAGAAACATGATAAGAATCACTATAAGGTCTAAATAAATATGATGACAATCAAGAAGCAATTGCTATCAATGAACCAAATGAGTTAAATGACTAGAATAATGTTGTAGGCCATTCTAAGGAACTATAGAAAGTATGGAAATATTAGATTAAAGAGGTAATAAACCCATCAATGCCTATAGGATGCGAATGAAGTAGACAAGTCAAAAATCATGAAAATTACACAAGAAGAAAAGGAGAAACACCTTAGCATAAAGGTAGTTATTCCCCTAGCTAGTAACAAATTAGTGATCTTTTCCCAAAGAAAATGTAGTTTCTATTTTAGTGAAACGAAAGGTACAATCCTTAGGAATTTCTGCACTTACACCAAAAGGGAAGCTTAAGGCATACATGTTGCAAATATGAACCATTCCTAAATGGATTACAAGATCGTAGCTAAAAAAGGACTAGAACATAGCCCACGCATACCAATACATTCTCAAAAAAATACTAATCACCTACAAATAGATAGAACCAAAGACTAAAACATAGAACGGAGAATGTAACGCCCCATATTTTGACCTTAGATAGTTAGAACCTTTATTTTACTCTTCTTGGTAATCCATTGCTTAGTAACTGCTTGGACTTAGTTAGACTGATATACATATTTTGATATGTGTATATCTAGACATATTTACGTGCTACATAATGTTATTTTTATTATTATATGTTCATAATTATGATAGTTATGAGAATTGTTCAAACATGCAAATTTAAATGTGGGATTTTGGTACATGAATACCAGTTCAAGTTATGTTGTGAATGCATAACAAATGCAGGGCATGATAAAAATAGCATACATTTCTTAATTGGACGTCAACACATATATGGATCCTTATATGAAAATATGATGTATATGCATGGATATGAGTTATTGGTGAACTAACATATAGGTTGATGAGCTATGTGATAGCCAAATGACTAACTTAGATGTCGTAGACATCAAGTATATAGTGTATCATATAAGTTGTACTTGTTATTTAATTTATGATTCGAAATATTTCTATGATATATGGTAAGTGTGGTTTTGACAGGATGCACTTCTTGCCCAGAGAGGTTGTTTGATGATATGACTCTAAGAACAGCATTTGCACAGTATGTCTCAATATAGGGTGTTGACTCTAGTTTTAATAGGAGGGGTGGAGGTATTTCCCACCGTGTATCCTCCAAAACCTAGAGTCATGGGAGGGTTGTGTGAAGTCACTCTCCCCTAGAAGTGTGATGGAAATTGCTAGTTATCTGTTGGGGAAGCTTGGTCGAGATGTATGACACTTTCGCTTACGGGTTCTATCTGGAGTTAGTTCAATATAGTTGACGCTCCATCTTATTCCAATAGAGTAAAGGATAGGATGGAAGATGGAAGTAGGTTAGGAAGGAAGGATGCTTCGATGTTAGTTGAGAATATTGATTGGGGATTAGAGATGCCACTATTGTTTACTCACTTGGTTCCTGCCATGTTTAAAACCCTCTTTTGATTTCCTATTGATATTTTAAGTGTGATAATGAGTTATTGATAAATTGGTGTAATTTTGTTCGTTAAGATTATTAAATGATGCATTACTTGATATGTTGTCCTACATGTCTTGGTGTGATCATATAGGAACTATACACTAGAGGTAATGGTTGTTTATCGTTAGTACATGCATAAGATATGTGTTTGCTAGCTATGCACACATACCCTACACATGTACACTAGTACAATTAATTAATGTATTAATTATTTAAGTAGATTATGTAAATTATAGATTATTAACTATTTAATTGAATGTTTATTGATTATGTAAATTATATTGCATACAAAATATCTAGAAGCATTAAATACCTTCTTTGACTTTGATTGATGGTTGGTATGATGAAATAAATGAGCATGGTGGGTTTTCATGTACATTTAGGGGAAAATTTTCAAATTGCATTTATTAACTAGCATGAGAAGAAAGACTTTGCATTTTATTTATTGTTGTTTAATGCAAGTCATTTATATTTTAGTTTTATTTTAATATTTTCCCCAAAATCTAGATAAGGGATATTGATGGATAATAATGAGGGTGGTTGAGGAGACTTGGAGAAGGGTGTATGGAAACTTGATAAATAGGGAGGATAAGTGGTGAGGAAGGGGGGATTGGGAGGTTTAAGCATGATGAGAGGTTGTGAAATTCTTGGAAGATATAATTCTTGTGATAGTCTTCTTAGAGTATATGTGTTTTGTTGTTCTTAGAGTCACGAGCATGGAGGGCCAAGAAACTGAAAGGTTTCTTGGATCTAGAAAATCGGGTAGGCTCCTATTTGGCTGGGAGGATTTCGTTGTTTCCCTCTGGGAAAGTGGGAAAAGAAAATGGGAAAGCAATGCTTGGAAGCACTCTCATACTACTGGCAGAACTACATTTCAATTGATGAGCTTCAACAAACCATGGAGGAGGTATTTTTCAGTGGTATTTTGTTATACTTTTATTTTAAGTCTTAAATCTTAGAGTTAACATATTACTGAATTCATTGTATTAATAACAATTATCATTGAGAAGATGTAAAAGAGTTGTGGAAATGGAAATCAATGAAATTATGTTAAAACAAAGTTTTTATTGCATATGTATTTAATGAGTGATTGATTGTCTAACATCCTAGATGGGTGTTATCGAGAAAGAGTTTCATATCTGAAAAGGCACATTCTCTTTGGGAGATCAATTCTCCATCTAAGAATTCTTCTAAGACCAATTTATTTTCTATCAGAATAAGATCATCTTTTGAGAGAGTGTCCACACATGTGTTTATATCTCTAAATACATGAGTGAAACTAAGCTGGCAGAAAAGGATAGAAATATTCTTCAACTGATTGGAAAGTTGTTGTAGACCCAGATTAGTTACCCATATATCATTGATCATCCAATCTATGGTCATTTTTGAATCTCCATAAACATGTAATTCAAACAAGTTCCTATCAACCGCACACTTGACACTACAAGGAAACACCTTGTAGTGGAGGTTTTTGCGGATATTTTAGTGTTACCAAATTTGGCAAAGTTTTCAAAAAAAATCTTCGCTATTGAAAGCACAGGTTTTAACAAATGTTCCATATAACTAAAAAAAATGGGCAAGGGGAGGATTTTTTGTCAGTGCTTATATTGGTAAAAAGTGCACCAATGTGTTCTTAAGTAACATGCACTAGTCCGCACAATCAAGTAAAACCATCGGTGCACTTAAAACTATTACACATTGGTTATGTATTTTATGTTAAATGAAACACTGATGTTTTTCATGTTAGTGTATGCATCGGTCCATGTTGTTTTTGTATGCAGCCGCGGTGCTCATATAAGTATTATGCATTGGGTCATTCCATTTGTTTTATGGCATACTAGTGCTCTTATAGTTAGTACGCATTGAGGCTTGTACTACCATGTGCACTGAAGGATAGTGAAATTTTGAATATTTGATATGAGATGACGGTGCCATTTTTTGTTACTAAGCATCAGGGCATATATTATAATTAATGCACCGAGTCATATGTTATACATAAATCATCGGTGAGCATTTTTATTATGTGCATCGTAATAGTTTGAAATGATAAATATAATCAATCATATGGTATATCGCTTAAAGTAATGGTGATTTTTCACAATTGTCAGCATCGATGATTTTATTTAATTAATAGGCACCAATGTGTATGACACATAAAATTGCATCGTTTTCTATATTATGGCACGCATCGTTTAGTAAGTTCAAAAGAATACGGTGCACCTATATGTATATATTTTAATTAATTAATTTTTTTACAAATCTTTAATTAATCATCTCAATATCAAATAATTGTTATGATAATATTGTTTTTTATTATTTTGTTATTTTGTTTTGATATAATGATTTCATTAATGTGTTATCCAACGGATTACACATCTGTTGTTTGTAACAATGTAAATCATCCAAATATTAATTAACCTACAACGCAACATTTTACAACATTCGACAATGCAATAAAATAAGAAATCCATTTTATTATATATGAATAAGAGACCCATCGTCATACAAAATGGGACAACTTAAAGGTCAAAAATAATAAAAATGCAATCAATATGTAATTTTTACACTTATTGGTAACATGTCCTCATACAATTGGGACATGATGTCAAGTAAATTAAACAAAATCCATCATTTTCACAGACAGATATTCCAAAACATACAACCTGCAATAACATTCAATTATATTGATTGGCATTCATCACTTGAACTGTTGTCATTTCTCGCGCTACGTGCATGCCTAATTTCTTCATCACATGTAGGTGATATTGTAGTTTGTTTATTTAAATTAACATTTTCTTGATTGACTTGTTTTTTATGTTCCACTTGTTCATGTTCCATTTACAAACATAGAAATAAAGTGTAGCAAGTAAATTTACATTTATGTATATAGTAGAATATATATGATTATGTAAATCAAAAAACATACAATAAACGAGTGATTCATAAACAATATAGATGCTTTTGAAGTCATGCAGCATGTCATGTCTCAAAATCTCTTATGTTGGTTTCTCTCCATACTTTTTTTTATGTATGTTTAATGTGCCATGACAAAGTATAGTAGATACAATTAATATAGAGATTTCTTAGTTTTCCATTAATTATAAAATAAGGAAAATTAAACAACATAGCTACTTACATATTGTTCAATTAAACCTTGATACTTCAACAAATACTCACAACCCTCACTCAACCCAATGTTGATCAATTGTTTGATTGGATCTTCTTTATATGTTAGCACCTATTAGAAGGCATCCATGGACGAGTGTAAATTAATTATTTAAATATAAAGATCACAACAAATATGAAATCTTAAGTGAGGCCAAAAACTTAAGTACTCACAAACTTTGTGATCAATCATTCTATTCCTTGTCGTCTTATCTTATGTGTTGAATGGGTTCCATTTTTTTTCTTTTCTGCAAAAAAACAATTAAAAAATAGTGTTTTATATGACAATTAAATTCGATGTGCATAAAAGAATAAATGAATGATTACATACCTTTGATGCATGTTGTCATTGGGATGTCTCCTCCTGTGATGCAATTATGTTCATTTCTTTTACCATCTCCTTGTACACTTTTTTGGACATCCCTACTAGCATGTATTGGCTTTTCCCTCGTTTGTCGTTTGAATTTTCATAATCTTCCTGAAAAGAAAAAAAAATCAAAATAATATTTTTTTAAATGGACTTGAAAATAAATATAGCAAAAAAATTTAATGTGGTAATTTTTGGAACATATTATAGAAAAACATGTTTATTAATAATGTCTTTTAAATTATTATTTTTTGTTATTGTAAGTTCTTTGCTATTGTAAGTCTCACGAGTCTCATTGACCATTTATTCGGAAACGCTTCCTATAGTTTATGTATAACCTTATTCTTGGAGTTATTGAATTGTAAGTGGAAAGTACACCTATGTGTTCTTTCCACTATGTCCCTCAAAGTTCTGTAAAATATTTTCCCCCTCTCATTAACTTCAAGCACCACTCCATATGAATTGATGATGAAGCTATCATCATCATTTACATCCTTCATAATTTGTGTCCTCTTAGGAGGACATTCCATTCCCTTGCTATCGGTCCCTGCATACTCTCAAAAAGTGTGAAATCGAGTGTTTAAAACTTGTTAGCGATTAATGTTAAGAAATTCAGTTTTAGTAAAAAGTCAAAGAAAAACTTAATGTTGATTACCTTTTGATCCAGCTAATTCATCTCTTTGCAACATTTCCATAAATCTTTTACATTCTTTTGCACTCAGATTGCAAACAATCTTATCAAGTTTCTTCAAGTTTTTTATCTGCATAACATGCATTAACCAATACACATCATTAATTTAAACCTACAGATAATTCAAATATATAATTAAATTTTTAATAAAACTTTAAAAATTTTCCTCGTTCTCTTGTTGGGATGAGCTACCACTACTCTCGTTGCAATAAGTTGTTTTCCTTGAACTTCTATCGACCATCTTCTATAATAAAAAAATAGGAATCGTCATATATAGAAACTATGTTCAAAAGTTTTTACAAAATAAAACATCGATGCAAGTAATAAAATAGTGTGCCCAGGTGCACTCCACATACTTATATGCACCATTTTTCAGTAATGATAATTATGAACCGCCAAATTTATACGCATATGATAGTAAAATCAATGGTATTTATATTTTAAACTAATCGATGTTGTTGACAAAAATGCGTGCACTAGTGAGACATTTCTGTATAGTGTGCACCACATGTCAAAAAAATTATAAAAAAAAAAAAAAAAACTGAGAGCGACAAGGTTTGGGATCCAATACAATGAGTCGTACCATTTCAATGCATATTAAATGCCCCATATACAAGGAAAAAACCCTATAAAAATATATTGCTTAAAAAAAATATCCTTGTGAATATAGAGAGGGTAACCAAGAAAAAATAACAAGGAAGGTAGGGCTTCCAATACCGAAGGTAAATATGAAACCCTTTTATTTATTTTTAGAATGCATTCAAAATAGTTTGAATCAAATAGGGAAATATTGAGATGATCAATATAATGAAATCACATACCCGAAATTTCTCCTCTGCATATTTGTACACAGCCTACGGTGATCCCTTCCAAATTTGGCTCTTCAAAAAAATCTACCCACTCCAAAGTCTTTGCTAGTAAATCTCTCTTGCACAAATATCCCCTCTAAATTTTGCCAAAAGAATGAAATGATGAATAGTGTTTTAATTTATAAACACATACATTTCAAAAAATGAAATTCCCGCTCATTTTTTTGAAGTATATTTCGACTCATTGATGATAAACCCTAGAATTTTTTTTGTAACTAGCCTTTTCGGTGCACCATACAGTCTTAGCACTAGTATGCTTTGTACGTATAAAGACAAAAATGAAAACGCATACATTTAAAAAAATGTTTATTTTTTCTCTATACAATCCGTGAGTTGCACAATTTTAAGTGCCCTTGTGCGCTCTCTACATACAAATGCACCAATTTCCAATTTTATTGATAAGATAGAAATGAAAACCTCCGCAATTAAATTTTGCAAAATTTTTGTTTTATAGAGGCAGTAAAAAAGGTGATGTTTCGGTGTTTTTCATAATTTAGTGCACCAATGTCTTTCGATATGTAAACGCATCGATGCGTCTAGAACTAATTAAGAGCATTGATAGCTTTCAAAAGTCATTCAAAATTTTGTTTGAAATTAGATTGTTCTATGATTCTCAAACTTTCTTTTAAGAATTCATTCACATATTGATGATGGTTTTGGCTCAAATGTAGGGGGAAAATGCTATAGTATCAAATGTTCTATTCTTCAAATTGCATATCATTACATAACATTGCAAGTTCATCAAGTTCTCCCCCATAATTTGAAGTAAGTCTAGATATTATTTATAACTCATTTATTTGATTGAATTTATGTCATTATGCATGTGCATTTGAATAATTGTTCATTGAATTTTGCAGAACCATGATTCGGGATCGAGTTCGGATGTGTAGGATATTCCATCAGTCCAAAAATGCTACAAGATATTATCAAGATAAAGGTACCATAGAAAAATGTTAGATGCAAATGGACAGTTGTCACTACCATGCCAATTGTAATATCTCATCTTCCAACAACCAGCCTAGGTCAATGGTAATACACTGTGAATTCTATCTTTTTTATAACACCTTGGTAGTATGTGGTTGTTCAAAATGTAAAGAATTGAAGAAGAACCCTCGATGTGTCACATTGTCCCATTGTATTAATGATTGAATTCCCAAAGTTGATGATCTAATACCTCCCACTATGGTCAAGAATCCAATAGGTGATATAGAAAATACATGTAGGAACACTTCCATATGCTCTTTTTTCGAAAAGTTGGAAGCCAGATCATTTAAGTTTCATCCTAAATTGACCAAGTCATCTTCTTTTGTTGTGTCAACGAAGAGTTCTAGTGTGCCAAAGTATGATATCAATACTACCCAAAACATCTCTACTAGGAGATCCAAAAAATTGTATGAGCTATGAGTAAAAATGTCCTAGTACACACAAAAGTATGTTCAATTGTTGGAAGGTAGCCTTGAATTCCTTCTTCCTACCTATCTGCAAAGTAAATACCAAGTGTGTTACAGTTGAGCTTTGTATAACACTTGGTCATCTTACATGCCTATGCCCGAGGTTGGAACCAAATTATATTTTTGTGGTAATAGTTATATGATTGCCAAGTCTAAAATAGATGTTGTAAACATTGGTTTGTTCATCCTTTCACATGTATTTGTTCCTCCCAAACAATCATTAGCACTTATGTCATTTTTTGGTCCTCTTTATAGTCGGACTGAGTATTTGAATATTGTTAAATACAAAGATAGCACTTCCATGTATCATATGTGCATGAATGATTATGTTTCTAGAAACTTTAACAAGAAAAACTTGTTATATATCGATGGTTGTCCACGAACTCATAGGAACATTGCAAGGTTCATAAATAGTTGTAGGTCCTCATTAGTTAGAGAAAATTGTTCCTTTAAGAAACACTCAAGTGACAAAGAGTTTTTTATGAAAAGGAAGGCATCCAGATTTATTATTGTGCATGCAATACATAGTTTGTCTCATAATAATGAGTTGTTAATAAACTATAACTTTCGTAGACCATGAACCACTCATCAAAAATGACATGCATTGGGACTACCTTTACACATCTCCTTGGGGCGTAAGAAAAAAATGATTGAGTAATTGTACTTTTGGATTTTCAATGGAACTAATGTAAATGTATTGCTTAATTAGACTTTGTTTTATAAAGTGGTTGGCTTCATATTACAATTATTACATCACAGATGGGGTCTAAGTCTTATAACTTCTTTTTTTCCAAGGAAAAAAGCGTAATTTTATATCATCAGTTGAGAACAAAATTACATTTTGTAGATACACTTCCAGAGTGTATTCATATCAGTTGTTTTTTTCTATGGATTTGCTTCATAGCTCAATGAATTCCTTCCTGTTATATTCATTGTATTATCAAATCCGTTAGGATTTTACAAAAAATACACAATGTAGTTTCTTTTTGTATATGGTTGTCTAGTCACAAAAAGGTGTCCAGTAAGTTCACATAAAATTTTGTTGAGGATGTTCTTGAATATGATCATTTAGGAACTCTAATATTTTCCATAGGCCCATGTCCAAGTGTGCACCTTCTTTCGACCTCTAACTCGCTTCTTCGTTTATTTCCCTATACACATGATGGCAGGTAATAGAATCAAAAGCAGTCTGTAAGGATTTGATGTCTACTACTATATTAGCAAGTATGATATTTGTGCATCTTTGAGTGCCATTTATCCAATTTATGACATTTTTTTAGTCTCCATAGATAATAAGCATTTTACAGTTCTTTCCAAGAGTAAAGGCAATGACTAGTTTGGGGCTCATCCGTTCGACAAAATTGTTTGTTCTCATTCCAAGTCCAGAATTCGGGGTAAAGTAGTGAGATTTTGAGAGATATAAAATACGTCCTCCCCCACATCTATTATTTTAGGAAGCTCCATCGAAAAATCCCAAAGGTTTTGTTTTTTCAATGGATTCCTCCTAAATAATTCTAGTCTTGACTTTCCCAACAATGGGTGAGTAAGAGGAGTATATGGCTAGACTTTTAAGAGCAGTGATTTCTGGTGCTATAGAAACCTCCTTAAAAATGTGTGTGTTTCGTGCAAGCCAGACACCCCAAATTATCAATAGAGGTAGTGTTATGTAATAAGTCCTATAACTTCTACACAAGGACTTTTGTTTATTTTATTTATTGAATTTTATTAATATTTTTTATATTTTTAAATATTAATATAAAATTAATTTAATTTAATATTCGTTTAACCTTAACTAATTAATTATTGTTTTCACGAACCGAATCTAATACTTACATTTCCTTATGAGGAGATTCATAAAGTTGATGGTAGAGCAAAAAATCATAGTCATTTAAAGCAAATTGTGTGTATTAAAATTCATTATTATTAATGATTTTGTTTTCATATTTAATAATTTAAATTTAATTAAATAAATTTATTTAATTATAATTTTTGAATAACATTTTTTTAAATATAACAATTGTAAATTTAATTATGAACAATTATTATAATGTTGTGAATCAAATAAATGAAAAAACAGCATTTCATAAGAGTAATTATTCAAATTAATTGTTCCATTCATTAACCAAATCAATATTTACATAAATGTTGATCCAAAATCAACGAAATGCAATACTTAGCATGAACTTTTATGATAGAAGATTCATTTGTCCATTGGATGTAGCTTGGGTGGTTGGGAGGAATGATTGTTACCCTCTCTACCCAGGGTCAATTCCTTATGAGAGACATGTTGTGCCCTTAATGGGTCTATAAGATGCTCTTGTTGTTGAGCCCCCAATATCCAAAAATGCTCGGCCTCCCCATGTTCTCTCGCGGATTTCGGGTGGGTTATCCGTGGATGTAGAGAGCACCAATATCTGGTGTCATGAACCACATAAACAAATAGAGGACTAAACTAATACTTACATACTTTTACATACCTTTTTTAGTAGAAGATTCATAAAGTTGGTAATAGAGTTAATAATTGTAAAACTATTTCATCGAAAGTATTATTATATATTCTTTATATTTAATAATTTAAACTTAATTAAATAAATTTGATATATTATAATAGTTGAATCATATAAATTAATAAAATATTTGGAAAATTAAATATAATAATTGTGATTTTAGTAAATGATTATAATAATACAAACGTAATGGTTAAGAACGTGTGTTTTCTCCTTGAATGTCACATGCTCAAATCCAGAGGGGGTTAGAATATGTATACCCCCCCTAGACTTTAGCAGTCAAATCCCTACACAAAGGGGGTCCCTTGTCCCACAAACAAAGGAGTCTCGTACACCAATTTAGTGTATGGCTTGGCCATGACCTTAAAAATAGATTATTGTTATTATTATTACATGATAGATTTCTCTTGTAATCTTTGAATAATAAAAATTAATAAACTTTGCATTATTGTTATTAGTAAATAATTACATCATAAAGTTATTGTTATTATTACAATATATGAGAAAAACATTATAATTATTCAAATCACAATCATTTCACTCATCATAGTTATGTTTTTTTTTTGTAAACATGTTTAATCGACATATTGTATCTTACTGGGCAACAAACAATTCACCTTGAAGAGAAATTAAATATCATATTGTATTAATGGTTATAACTTTTTGCAATCCCAATCCAAATTAAACGATTTCATAAAACAAAATTTAAACATTATATGGAAACTCTAAATGATAATGAGTGATACATCTCAAATTTAATTTAAAAACAGAGAAATAATTAGCGTACTCATAATACATTTTATAAATCAAACCAAAACATCAACATGATATGAAAAAACAAAATATGCATGTGTGCTATGTTGTTTATAGTGCACCAATGTGATTGTTACGTAAAAATGCACTAATAAGCAATTTAATTGACAAAGTACATATACAAACCTCTGCACTTAAAGTTTTTTGAAGGTTTTTCTTTGCGCGGGCGATCACTCTTCGGTGTCTATCATAATTTAGCACACGGACTCAATCCTCTGCCACTCTCTCAGTGCTCTGGATCACATCTCCTCGTCTGGATGTCACTCAACTTTCTTCAAGATATCATCCTCATCATTCCTATATAAACCATAATAATTGGTGTCAATTCATTTGTAAATATCATACATAGACCTCCTCTTATTCACCTTGAAAGGCTTACTGAATACCTCTTTGACATCGGGGAGGAATTTTTCAACCCCGACATATTTGTAATCGAGGTCCTTGTCAGTGGCATCGGGCACATCAACTTCGTTCCCATCCAAATCCGTCATCTTGGCCCCTAATTTAGCATAATTAAAACCATCAATCTCTACGATCAGAGATTCCCAGTGTCCCTTTTTCCTGATCAACAAGAAAGGAATCCTAGTGGATGTTTTAATTATATTACTATGTCAACCTGAAAAAATGACCTAAGGCCTGTATTGTGTATTTAATAGAAGTTAAGAAGCACAATTTAAATAAAAAATTGATGATCCATAAGCTTCATGACCATGCCTTATAGTTGAATATTAAGAACTCCCTTGGCCTCGACCTACTCTTCCATGAGATCCTCACTTGTGTATTTCTTATTTTCCACAACCGTGCACTCAATCTGTTTTTCATCCGAAAGGGTCACATGGGAAACAGAGTCTCTCTTTCTTTGTTGCTAGTTTCCCTTGTTTTTCACTCCCATTTATTCTACCACAACCTCCTCTTCCTCGAACAACATCGGCTTAACAGCAGTGACCTCCCTGCTCTTGACCATCAATCTAGACTCCCTCTTAATAAACTCAATCCTTTTCCACTCACTTAGCACTCTGGCCCACATCTCCTCCTCTGCAGGCCACTTGACTTTCTCTAAGATACAATCCTCATCATCCCTATAGCCATAATAAATGGAATCAATTTGCTTGTAAACCTCATACCTAAACCTCATATTCTTCACCTCATGGGTTTATTGAATAGTTCTTTAATGTTGAGGAGGAATTTCACAACCCACTTGTATAATTGATTACTAGAAGATGGCATGTTATAATCTTCCAACAATCAATTGTACAAGTAGGGTTACGAAATTTATTCAATATCTCTTTGACGTCGAGGAGGAATTTCCCAGCCCCACTTTGTACGATTGATTGTTGGAACATGGCATGTTACAATCTTCTAGCAACCAATTGTACAAGTGGGGCTGAAAAATTCCTCAAATATTTCTTTGAAGTTAGAGAGGAATTTTCCAGCCCTCCTTGTATAATTGATTGTTGGAAGATGGCATGTTACAATGTTCCAGCAACCAATTGAACAAGTGGGGTTGTGAAATTCCTCCCCGATGTCAAAGAGATATTTGATAATCCCCTCAAGGTGAACAAGAGGAGGTCTAGGTATGATATTTATAAGAAAATTGATTCCAATTAGTATGGCTACAAGGATGATGATGTTGGTTGTGGAGCCTGATTATCTTCCTAATTTAGAGGTCTATTACTTTTAGCTATGTTTATACCCCATGAAGTATTTACACCCCAGAAGTATGTACAC
>CBVK0100871667.1:0-19065 GCA_900067695.1 Picea abies | reverse complement strand
GTGTGTGTGTGTGTGTGTGTGTGTGTGTGTGTGTGTGTGTGTGTGTGTAACATAGTGAATTATACAAATAGCTACATTATATATTCTAGTTTTGGGCAGATGTGTAATGTTCGTCCATTCATAATGGGACCATAGTAGCCCTGAGTGGAAGCTCCATGAATAAAGGGGCCATCATAGCATGAATTGGAAGCCATCATAATATTGAGTGACCAAGGTTGATATTATCTTACCCAGAGGGTGAGAAAAAATAGTTATGCCTTAGAGAGTAAATTAAAGACATTTAATGTAAATTTGACTAGTGGTTAAAATAATCAGTTAACTATTTAATTGAATTAACAAACAAGGAACTTAATAGGTTGATTTAGTCAAGGTTGATACCTCTAATCATATTTAACCAAGTCTTTGAACAACTCTATAAAAGAGCAAAGAGATAAAATAGACACATAATTCAATAAATTTACAATCTTGCAAAGGCATATACAATCTAGATAGTTTTTTCTAATATGGTCAAAGAGAATTATTCATCATCACAGTGTGCTCAACAATCTAGGTGGGAAAGAAAAACCATAATAAGTTGAATGGCCAAGAAGCCTCTGTAATGTATTTGATTTAGTTCATTTTGACCGCACAACAATCTCAATGTGGATAGTGTTTTAAAATATTGTAGTCCCTTTAGAGCAATAACATTAAGCATTTGATTGTTGTGGTTTTCTTCCTCACTTGAAGTTTTGATCTCTAGGGTAAATTTATTGTGTATTGTTGTGTTTGATTGTCTTATTGCTTTGCTTCTTTCAAAATTGTTCATTGGCATTCCACAGTTTAAGTTTTATTAATAGTAAGAATGGAAAAGTTTATGTATGTATGGGAATAAAAGTGAATAATAACAACAACAATTTAAAACAACATTAAAATTTTACAAATTAAGATATGTTTTAACGAATGATTTAAAGGTACAACATCAACATTTCACTAAATCAAATTCTACTTAGCAAGAGGAAAAAGCCTTCAACTTTGTCCCTCCAAAGAAGAAGACAAACTAAAGCTCTGAGATTTATTGGATAAATGAATTGGTAATAGTTCCATTTATCCAGTGTTCCTTTGTGCACTCTCAGCAGGTGATGAGGGAAGGAGAGTGAAGGCTTTTCTAGATGGGAACTTACGACACCGCGTTCAGTTAGATGAATAAGTTACAAAAAAAGAGAAACTTTGACATGAGCCATGAATATTTTTGAGTGAACTTGAATCAAATGTTAGTTTGGGTCCAATCTATTAAATAGATACTAGCTATAGAGGGTCTCATTGAAAATGGACCTAGAGTAAGCGAAATATAAAAATGATATCTAAAACATAAGCACCATGTAAAGAAGGTCATGACACATTGGATGAAGTGAAATTTAACTTTGATGATTCACAAATAAACAACAATATCATGATTAAAACAAGGTGCTTAATATCAAAATTCTTGCAACTTTTTCCAAAGAATAAGGTAAAAAAAAAACTTATACATAAAATATAACTAATACAAAATGAAAACAGTTGATTATGAATAATAATCTGATTAAAACAAGATACTTAATATCAAAATTCTTGCAACTTTTTCCAAAGAATAAGGTAAAGGAAAAACTTATACATAAAATATAACTAATACAAAATGAAAACAATTGATTATGAATACAATCTCAAATAGGCAAGAATTTGCTAATACAGAAATAAAGTAGAAAATATTTACTTATACAGGAGATTGTTGATAACATTAGAACTACTAAGGTTGAAAAAAATACAATGTCAAAAAGGCAAGAATTTGCTAAGACAGAAATAAAGTAGAAAATATTTACTTATACAGGAAGGAGATTGCTGATAAGATTAGAACTACTCAGGAAAGAAAAAAAAAATCTCGAAAAATGAGGAAAAGAGATATAAAAGAGGTTAAAGATGGGGTTAAAAGAAAAATTAAAAAAGGTTGATAAATAAAGGGCTTTTCAAAATTTGAACAACCTACTATGTGACACAAGTGAAATTCAAATAAAGAAAAGTTGTAATATTTACTCGTTTCTCCTTGCATTTATAGATAAAAACAAGGGCAAATGATAAGGTATGTCATGTGCTTGAACTTCATGTTTATACTCTTAAGGTTTTGTTAGTCGTGGAAGCCCTTCAAATTTATAAAAATATTCGTAATAGATTAATCACTTAACATGTATAGATATACTTAACATGTACAAATATGCATATACAAGAACTAAGTATGTAGATAGGTTGGATAAGGGATTTAGATTTATAGTTTAAAGGTTAAAGTTGGTGTGACCGATGGCTTTATGGGTTAATGTATTTTGAGAAATTTTGAACAAGGTAAAGAAGTGTGAAAATGGAGTTAGTATGAGAGATATATGGCTTTTATATGTATGTATGTGAATTATACAAATAATTACATTATATAGGTTAGTTTTGGGTATATGTGTAATGTTTGTTCATTTATAATGGACCATAGTAGTCATGAGTGGAAGCTTCATGAATAGAAGCTCTATGAATAGATGGATCAACATAGGGTGAATTGGAAGCCATGGAAATATTTAGTGATTAAAATTGACATTATCTTGTAAGAGACAAATTAGTTATGTCTTGGAGAGTAAATTAAAGACATTTAATGTATTTTTAATTAGTGGTTATATTAATCAAATAAGTATTTAATAGAATTAAGAAATAAGGAACTTAATGGGTTGATTTAGTCAAAGTTCATACCTCTAATCATATTTAACCAAGTATGTATATATGTATGTAACATAGTGAATTATACAAATAGCTACATTATATAGGTAAGTTCTAGGTATATGTGTAATGTTCGTCCACTCATAATGGGACCATAGTAGTTCTAAGTGGAAGCTCAATGAATAGAGGGACCAACATAGAATGAATTGGAAGCCATGATAGTATTGAGTGACCAAAGTTGATACTATTTTGCAAGAGACAAATTAGTTATGCATTGGAGAATAAATTAAGCACATTTAATGTAAATTTGACTAGTGGCTATAATAATCAGTTAATTATTTAATATAATTAACGAACAAGGCACTTGATGGGTTGATTTAGTCAAGGTTGATACATTTGATCATATTTAACCAAGTCTTTTAACAACTCAATAAAAGAGAAAAGAGAGAAAATAGAAGAAACACGATTTTAGAAATATACAATCTAGCAAAGGCATATACAATCCAAATAATTTTTTAATATGGTCGAAGAAAATTATTCATCATCACAGTGTGCTCAACAATATAAGTGGGATAAAAAAAAAACATAGTAAGTTGAATGGTTAAGAAGCCTCTATAATGTACTCAATTTAGCTCATTTTGACCACACAACAGTCTTAATGTCGACAATGTTTCAAAATATTGTAGATCCGTTAGAGCAATAAAATAAAACATTTGATTGTTGGAGTTTTTTCCCTCACTTGAAGTTTTGATCTCCAGGGTAAATTGATTGTGCATTTATGTGTTTGATTGTCTTATTGATTTATTTATTTCAAAATTGTTCATTATTATTCCTTTGTTTAAGTTTTGTTAATCGTAAAAGAATAACAAAATTTATGTATGTATGGGTATAAAAGTAAATGATAACAATAACAATTTAAAACACCATTAAAATTTTACAAATTAAAATATGTTTTAATAAATAATTTAAAAGTACAATATCAACATTTTATTAAAACAAATTTTATCTTGCAAGAAGAAAAAGCCTTCAACTTTGATGTGAGCCATGAATCTTTTAAGTGGATTTAAATCAAATGTTAATTTAAGTCCAATCTATCAACTAACTATACAATTAGAATATAATTATCAACTAACTACAAAACACAGAGGGTCTCATTGAAAATAAATCTAAAGTAAATGCTTAATGTCGACAATGTTTCAAAATATTGTAGATCCGTTAGAGCAATAAAATAAAACATTTGATTGTTGGAGTTTTTTCCCTCACTTGAAGTTTTGATCTCCAGGGTAAATTGATTGTGCATTTATGTGTTTGATTGTCTTATTGATTTATTTATTTCAAAATTGTTCATTATTATTCCTTTGTTTAAGTTTTGTTAATCGTAAAAGAATAACAAAATTTATGTATGTATGGGTATAAAAGTAAATGATAACAATAACAATTTAAAACACCATTAAAATTTTACAAATTAAAATATGTTTTAATAAATAATTTAAAAGTACAATATCAACATTTTATTAAAACAAATTTTATCTTGCAAGAAGAAAAAGCCTTCAACTTTGATGTGAGCCATGAATCTTTTAAGTGGATTTAAATCAAATGTTAATTTAAGTCCAATCTATCAACTAACTATACAATTAGAATATAATTATCAACTAACTACAAAACACAGAGGGTCTCATTGAAAATAAATCTAAAGTAAATGAAATAGAAATAAGATATCTAAAACATAAACACCATGTAAAAAAGTAAATGATATCTAAAACATAAATATGATATCTAAAACATAAACACCATGTAAAAAAATATATATATATATATTATGATGTCACATTGGATGGTGGGGAATTTGTGTTTGGTGATTCTCAAGTAGACAATAATACCATGACTAAAAGAGTGGTTATTTTCAAAATTCTTGTAACTTCCCAAAGAAAGGGTGAAGGAAAACCTTATACATTATACATGTTTAAACACATAAAACTTTATGATTTTGATTTTTATAAAGTGAAACCATGTGATTATGAATACAATTGCAAAGAAGCAAGGATTTGCTAAGAGGAAATAAAAAGATTTTCTTGTAAAATGGACGATTGATTAGAAGAATTAATGAAGAAAATAAAAATAAAATGTTAAAAAAAAAATAAAAGTGAAACAAATGGTTAAAAGAGAGGTGAAAAGAAAAAACAAATTAAGATGAAGTGAAAAAAAAAATTTAATGATAAAAAAGAAAAAAAATTATATGTACATTTATATAATCAACACAAAAGAAATTAAGTGAACAATATTAAGAGCATGATAAAGATAATTTGAAAAGGAAAATAAGGTTTTGAGCAAAAAATAAAACGAGACGTTCTCGGGGTGTAGGGTAGTTAGTGATGGAATGTATTATTAAGACACTATGTTATGTGAAGTAATTGGTTCAAAACCCCAACTTACCTTGTGTGTTGTGTATGGAGCATCATGGACATGCCTAAAGGTTATAGTGGTAGAAGTTGAATAACACAACCCTATGTCACGCAAATATGTTCCCAACTAATTATCAATTCCACAAATCAAAATAAATAAATTAATTAATTAAAACTAAACATTATAACTACAACAACATCTAACCCGCTTTACCTAAGTCACAAATTTATCATTACAAAATGGATTTTAAGAACTTTTCAGAATTTGAGCAACCTACTATGTGACACAAGGGGAATTCAAATCAAGAAAAGTTCAACTTGGCAAGAAAATATTGAACAAGGCCATGTGCTAAAGAACAAATGATAAGGTATGTCATGTGTTAGACCTTCATGTTTATACTCATGTTTTGTTAGTCGTGGAAGCCAAGGGATGGGATTTATGTGTTGTTAATGACACTTACCATCGTCGAGAAGATATTTGAATATCTCGTTTCATTAGTCGTGGAATGGGAATTATGTGTTGTTAATGACACTCACCATAATAGTCGAGAAGATATTTGAATATCTAATTTCAATAATATAGGTTGTTATGGGTCATGGATGTGCGAAGGTTATTATGAAATATATAGTAGAAGTTGAAACAATATCTAAGAAGTATATATAAAAATTAAAACATAAATTATTATTGGACACAATCATAGGAATGTAGCAAGAGATACCTATGTCAACATATAATTAGAAAAATATATTTGAGTATAATTATAGAATATTGATTATATAGATATTTAAATATAAGAATAAATTAATTTAATAGTAAAATGATTTTTTTAAGTATATATTTGATAAGAATTTGGTAAAAAAATTGAATATTATTAGAGTTATTTCATGATCCAAGTTCTATGTATGGTAGAACAATGACTCTAGGGTCTTTGCTGAATTTTCAGTCGACCGAGATCATTGAAAATTTGATTGAAGCCTTAAATCAATGGGATCATTGACTTCCTTTATGATTGATTTCAACAATAAAAGAGAAGTTTGCTACAAAATTAGACGCCTCCTTAAATATATGCATTAGCATTGACCTATACCACATAAAAAAAACGTTCGACATTTAAAACAAGCAAACCCATGGAACCAATTTCAAATTTTATAAATATGTAACTATAAAAAAAATAAAGATGGTATAAATGTTCAAATTACAATAAAAATTGTAGGATACGATCTCTAAGCAACTCATAAGTATAAACTAAACTTTAGTGGTGAACCACCTTTTTAAAGATTACAATCAATAACACAATCATAGGAATGTAGCAAGAGAAATACCTATGGCAAGGACTAAGTATTTGACATGTACTTAGGAAAAATTATTTTAAGTATAATAATTGAATATATATATATATATATATATATGCGCTAAGTATTTGAGCATATAATTGGAAAAATATATTTGAGTATAATTATTGAATATTGATTATATAGATATTTAAATATAAGAGTAAATTAATTTAATAGTAAAATGATTTTTTTAGTATAATTTTGATAAGAATTTGGTAAAAAAATTTAATATTATTAGAGTTCTTTCATGATCCAAGTTCTATGTATGGTGGAACAATGACTCTAGGGGCTTTGCCAAATTTTGAGTCTATCAAGATCATTGAAAATTGGATTGAATCCCTAAATCAACAAGATCATTGACTTCCTTTATGGTTGATTTCAACAATAAGAGAGAAGTTTGCTACAAAATTAGATGCTTCTTTAAACATATGCATTAACATTAACCTATACCACATAAAAAAAAAAATGTTCGACATTTAAAACAAGCAAACCCATGCAACCAATTTCCAATTTTATAAATATGTAACTATAAGGAAATAAAGATGGTATAAATGTTCAAATTACAATAGGGTTTGTATGGTACCATCTCTTATCAACTCATAAGTATAAGCTAAACTTTAGTGGTGAACCACATTTTAAAGATTACAACCAATAAACCCAAAATATCTAGACTTTTGTTCACGAACCCAAGTTGGAGATGTGTAAGAGTACAAGAGTTATGAGTGTTAAACTACAAAACAAACTTTGGATCCAAGAGCACATGAACAGAAGGAAGGCTATGAAGCCACTAGCAATGATAGTAAAACTGGATCTTTTGAGGGATTTTGATAGAGCAAGTTAGCTCTACTTCAAATTAATGCTAATTCATATAGCCTTCATATTGCAAATGGTAAACTAGATTATGGGTTGCTTATCCTCTATCTCTTTTGCATTATTAATTAATGGTTCAATGTTAATATTTTCATCCATGAAGAGGTCTGAGGCAAGGTTTCCCATTATCACCATTACTCATCCTATTAATAGTTGAGGATCTAAGTGAAGCCATCATGGAAACAAAGAGGACAATAAATTTAAAGGCATAAATGTAAGAAGGCTATTAATTTGACTCATTTATAATTTGTGAATGACATACTCTTATTATATAATGGAAATGTTGGGGATATGTCAAAGGTGAAGGAGATCCTAGATGCCTATAGTATAGCTATTGTAATGGAGACAAATATGTCAAATTTTTTTATATCATTTAATAGCATGGAGTATGCTCAAGAAAGACTATGCCTCTTATAGGTATTTCCCTTAAATGGTTTGGCCTACAGGTAGGGGTAAAGTACCTAAGGTTTATCTTAAAACCAAATGATTATGACATCAAGGATTGGAGTCAATAAATAGATAAGGTTGACAAGAGAATTAATATATAATGCAACAAATGGCTTTCCATTGGAAACAAGCCTTAATAAAATCATTTCTAGAAGCAATTCTAGTTTTTGTCATTCATTAGTTTTCATACCTCTAGGTGTGTTGGAGAAGGTCATAAGAAAATGATTCAAATTTCTTTGGACATATAAAAAGAAATAGAATCCATCCCATTGGTGAAATGTAAATTCAATGTAAAACTGACAAAGGAAAGGGGATGTGGCCTAAAAAATATCCATTTTTTTGGAAAAGGATTAGAAAATAGAAGCACATAGAGATTTATTACACATGAAAAATTGTGGAAATAGGTATCCATGAAAAAATATATCGATCCTCTCTCAATGGTAGAATGAATATGGAGTACAAAAAAAACAATTAAGAATGTGTCCATAGTTTGGAAATAATTATTATTGGCTTTTCATTTGGTGGGGAACTAGCTACCTTGGAAGGTAGGAAACGAGGATCGTGTTAGAGTGAGGTCATATCCTTGGGTTGGAAGTGGAAATTTATTTATCCTCTCTTGGGACCTAATTTAAACACTACAAGATGTTGGTATATTCATGTTTCCTTAGGTTGTCGACCCACTAACAACATATCTATGGAAGAAAGGATGGAAAACAAATATATGGTTAGGCTTGGATGGGGATAGAAGTGAGTAATGGAAAGTATACACACAAATATTAGTTCAAAGTCATGTAAGAATAAGAGAAGAGGAAGATGTAATGGTTTGGACCAAAAATCCCAAGTTGGGGGAATATACTGATAAAGAAGGATACCAAGTGATGTTCTCATCAAACCACCAAGGTGACCCTATCTGATGGTGGAAGAAACTATGCAAAATAGAGCTCCATTGGAAAAAGGGTATATATATGGATATCTTTGAGAAATAAAGTACACATAGAGGAGGTCTTAGAAAAAATAAATGAGCGTGGTCATGGATAGTGTTCACTATGCAAACTAGAAAATGAAACAATACAACACATGTTGGTCAAATGCCCTTATACAAAAATTGTATGCATAGCGGTGGAAGGAAGATTAAGAATTATAAATGATTGGAAAGGGGGATTCAAAGAATGTATTAAGCCATGGATTGAGAGAAGGGACCTAAATTCATGTATGGAACTACCTTTGTAGTATACCGAGGCATTTTTATTTCAAATAATAATATCATATTTAAATACAAACAAATCCCTAACTTCCAATGCTCATCACAAGTACATGCAATATTTGAAGGATCAAAAGAGAAGATAAAGTACAACTCACAAGACAACTTGGGGACATCCACATTGCAAATATGGAGCATGGGGTTTCTTTTATGGGGCTTGATAATTCCATCCAACTAAGTGTAAGGCAAGGGGTATAGTATTCATTAATGACACACACGTTTTTTTTAGATTAAGGAAGGTTTGGGTGTAGGGACTAACAATTATGCTAGGCTCATGTCACTAAAACTACTCCTGAAATATGCAGTTAAAAACAACATTCAAAATATTCAAATCACATGGGATTTAAAAGTGGTTGTTAGTTGGATGAAAGGATTATATCAAATAGAAAGTTTGGTTTTAACTCCAAAATATGAACACCTAAAGATGATGGAGGAAGTATTCAACAATATTTCTTATATGCACATTTACATGGAACTAAATACTTCAACAAATGCATTGTTAAAGGAAGGATTACAGTTGGAGGCAAGTACATGGGTGATGTTGGAATCAAAATATGGGATTTCTCTACTAGCTATAACTTCCCTAATCTAAGATATTTAACTCTTGAGACTTAAAATGACCCTTCAAAAAATATGTATTATTTAGTGAAGTCCCTAATGTGGACTCAATATGGACTCAATATAGGATCTTAAAGTAGAAATTTAACTCTTAATTTTCTTTTTATAAAAACAATTTAGTGGGAAATCATTTTTTAAACAGTTGTGGATAATATGAAAATAATGCTTATGAGCCTCTATATATCATTAGGAGTTATTAGTTTGTTTGAATATAAACCCTCTTAGGTCTTGAATGCAATAAGCATATACAAAATGCAATTTCTCTCTACCTTGAAATAAAATTTATGATCTTTTCTAGGAAAAAAAGAAGGGGAGAATTTCCTGAAGAGTAGGCATGAGAATACATGCATTAACACAAGAGAACCTCAATAGAAGAAAAGAAGGCTCCTTAAAGAGTAGACATGAGTGATCATGGACAAGAGGAGTGCAAAAGGCTTAAGGAATTTTTTTCATACCAACACTATTAGAAATGGTGGGTAATAAGTCAACTCTTTTTTCTTTTTCTTTTAAGGGAACTTTTGTGGGATTTTATCTCTTCTTTGAAATATTTAGATAGAGGGTGGCTTAATTGCCAATTACAATATTGGTTGGTAATCATGAGGGATTCAAATAGGTTTAAAGCCTCCTTGTTAGAAACATTCCTTGAATGGATAGCTAAACCAATTGAATTGACCCTTGGGCTAATGAAACTAACTCATATTCCAAGAACACTAGTTTTCCCTACTCAAGGTTTATCACTAGAGGATATAAATGAACAACACCACATATGTGTGCTCTCTTTACTTAGGTATTTTTTGTATTGGGTGTTAATTTGGTGTGTAGATTAAGTGATCAACTCCACATCCTTGCAAAATTTATTCTTGTGTTAAGATTTGGTCATGGCTAACCCCAAAGTTAATGGGATTACATAGTCAAACAAAAATGATATCTTTGTCAATTCCAGTTTTATTTTTATTATGATATATAATTAATTCATTGGTCATTAGTAGCCCCAAAGTTAAGTGAACGACTATTGTGCTTCATTTGTTTTCCTAGCACAAAGTCATAATTTTATTTATTTCATGTAGAAACAACAAAATTATATTTAGCACGATGTTTGAAAGACACCAAAACCAAAAAATGGAACTATTTATAGCTCACCATTAAAAACTAAAATAGTTCTATGAAAAAAAAATCTTTAATATCGAAAGATCTATGCAACAACTAAAAGAAAACTAACTCTACAACTTTCAAGTTTAGACTAGGTTCCAAACAAGAAAACAAAAGTAAATCTAGGAATATATAGGCCTCATAACATCAAAGAGTACAAAGACCCACCAATGTCCTTTAAAGGAATAGGGGACATAACATCAAGTAAATATTAGCCTAGAAAACATTACATCATGATCAAACTCCCTTGACTCTATGACCTCTAGAAGGACTATTGGAGAATTCACAACTCTCTTTGACAATAAAATTTAGTTCACTAAATATATAGCAGCAAGAATAGTTCTCCTATATACCCAAAATCTCCTTAAACCTCCTAATGAGATGTTCTAAATCCAAATTTAAATGCATTTTTTCATCCAAAACCTAGTTAATCACTAGCTAAGAATCCCTAAAGATCTAGATATCCTTAATGCACTTTTCCACTGTAATATCCACAAGAATAGCAACCTTTACCTCTACCATGTTATTGTATCTTGACCCTAATAACAAGAAAAATATATTGTGTTGTTCTAAAAGAAATATGAATCCACTAGCTCCACATTTCATTGGGTTGCCTTTGGAAGATTTGTAAAAAAAACCCAAAGGATTAGACTTATCCATATGAACATGCATGATATGGCTCAAGCCATTGATTTTTATCACCTTATTTAATCCATTGAAACCATATTGTGTTGTTTGAGAGTGCCATTCAAAGAAATATATGAACTTTGGTGGATCCCCTATCCTCTAGACCTTCTTTCGCCACTATAAAGAATTTAGGTTATCCTTTAAGGAGAACATCACCTCATATCCAAGCTTGGTTGTGAAAAAAACACTAACATAGTTTCCATACTAATTTGTTTTCCTCCTCCCTCAAGAAAATGTTGTCAATAATCAGTTTCTCAAAAAATGTGCTACATGCCTCTACTTCTAAATTTTGAAAAACCAAAACTTTATACATCAAGTAGCTACCACCCTATAAAGAAAGTTTTACCCCATCCTTAACATCATATAAATTTGATCTACTGAGGGAACTAAGGGAAGCATGAATCTCCCAGGATAACTAGTAATCACCCCCCACAATCTAGGGATCCACCCCTAGCCTAATGTTCTTCCCATCACCAACCTTCTAAACTAGCCACTTCCCTGCCAAAGGGAAATCTTGGACCAAATATTTCAAAACAATAGATGCATTTGGATTAATCATGCTAGGGATCGTGATCTAGTGTAGCACTAACAAGAAAAATACATTATTTTGAACAAGAAAATCCCTCCATGGTCCAGAGCTTGAAATCAATTTCCATAAGCTTTTGGTTGCAAGTGCCTTGGGAAAATGGAAGATATTCTTGAGGCCTTACCCATCTTCCTTCTTTGTTCTTGTAAGCACCTACCATCTAACCAAATCCATTTTATCCTTTACGTTTTTATCCGACCACACAAAGTTGAATATCTTCCTTTTGATATCCTGCAAGATGCCCTTGGGGATATATGCAAGAGATTGCTAGCAGACTAGTATAGCTTCTAGAATGAATTTTACCAAAGTTAACTTGCCACCTAAAGAGAGCCATTTGGAATACCAAGAAGTAACTTTATTCTTAATCTTACTATAGAGCCACATCCAATCCTAAATGCCATATTCATTTGGATTTATTCGAAAACGAAGATACTAGAGCCCATTCTTGAAGTCACCTTCCCAAAATGTAATAATTCTAGAATAGATTGTTGTTGACCATCAAATTCTATATGAAACATTATGCAATTTGTTTTTAGGTTTACTTCCATTCATGTGGCCTTGCAATACAACTCTAAGGATCAATGAATATATCTTACATCCCTCATGGACCCATTCCCAAAAAGTAAAACATCATCAACAAACAAAAAATTAGTAAGAGAGATATGGATCCCTATATTTATTCCCTCCAGTCTTCCAAATCATTTTTCATGGAGAAGGAACCTACTTAAACCTTCTGTTATGAACACAAATTAAGGGTGAAAGTGGACACCCTTTCCTCAGTCCTCTAGTGGGATGGGAAAAGGGAGAGGCAAAACCATTTAAATACAAAGAAAGACAAAGAAAGACAAAGAAGAGAAACATCCTTCCACCTAGTTAACAAATTCACAAGAAAATCCAACACGTAACATCATCACCTAAGATAAGTCCAACCAACATTATCAAACACCTTAAAAAGGTCTAGTTTGATAATGAAGGAGGATTTATTTTTTACCTTTATGGTGTGAAGACCTTCTTGTATTATGCTAATGGCTTCCGAGGATTTANTTTTTACCTTTATGGTGTGAAGACCTTCTTGTATTATGCTAATGGCTTTGTGAATCTATCTACCATCTAAAAATCCAATTTGCTCACTTATGATAATAGGGGATAACATAGGCTTGAGTCTCTTGGTAATGATCTTCGCAATAAATTTATACATGACATTACATAAGGAAATGGGTCTAATATCTTAAAATATATCAAGAATATATTTCTTGGTAATTGTAACGTCCCTAGCCCCACAGGTTGGTCCATGTCACTACAACCTCAACTTTCGTCTCTAGGATATTCTTTGTAGCAGCCTAAGATCACTATTGGACCATGATACTTCAAAAATCCTAGTGTGTAGATACTACTTATAACACTCCCTGTTAAAAGTAGACCAGAATATTGTGCACAATCTTAAGGTACTGCGCCCATACCAATGTTGAGTCTTTCTCTACGAGTACACTTATTTTAATACAATTATAGTAGTAGAATAAATTCCACAAATCTACTGAGTGGTTAGCCTTTCAAAACACATAAATACTGTTGTGTGCGCAATGACACGGTGCACTTAATAATATTGTTTGTGCAATCAATATGATGTTGTACATAGATTCTGTCGCCTTTGTGTGCACATATTTCTTCACTTCACACTTGGTGATTCATACCGTGCCTTGGTATATTCCAATCATACCTCAGATTTTAACTCAACATGAATACTTAATAATTGTCATAATTCTCATGTGCACCAATATATACAGATTAATCATACATTTAGCTAACATGAAACACTTATAATTATCATGCCCACATATGTCACAACATACAAGAAAAATAAACACACATACACAGATATATTAGAGCACAAAGTAGTTAAACAAGTCTATGAAGGTCACTTATCTTTTATGAAAAGTCACCAACTGTGTGTAGCACTAAGATGTTCCTCCCAACCATATACTTTGTCGCTCGTAATCTTTCAACAACAGGTCACCCCCGAGTTGGGGCTTAAACTCCATAGGAAAAAGGGTTTCTATTTCCAAGCTATGGTCTAATATTCAACAAAAGACTTGGTCCAAGGTGTCAATTGTTGTGACTATCCTATAGTCCCTCAGTCCCCACATGTTTTTCCCACCCTAGGAAGTGTGCCCCTTCTCTGCTCAACAGTCCTTCAACTGCCCCACTTCCCTTCTGGGGATTTAGAAACTGATCGGATAGGAAGTCTAAGAGCCCTGTATCTAATGTAAAATGCACTAGGGAATAGTTCCTAGCAAACTCCCTCCTTGAGAGAATGCTCATGGGCCTGACAACCCGCCTCTTTGACAGTAAACTAGCCTTCCCCAAGCACAAGGTTAAGCAATGACGATAAGTTAAAACAAAATACATATTCCTTCGTAGAGGAAATCTGTCTGAATGATTCCAGAATGAGTGATAATCCCCCAAATTACACTAAGGACAACAATATATATTGCATGTCTTCCACTCGACACTTGCTACCTTCAGAAGTAGATTTTATCCACTTGGTGACTCATTCCCATCCCTCGTGAACTTAGGATAAATACATATCCATAAATCAAACTTTAAGAAATATTAATAAAATATTTCCTTGACTTAAGCTCCCCCGTTTTCCTTTTCCATGGAGTTTAACCCTTGTCTCTTTTCATATAAGTTGAGTCTACACGCACTAATGTGATTATATTAATAATCTCGAGGTGATTACATTACAATACATGTGCACTGTCCTTTTGCATCCAGGCTCACTAGCCTCAAAACACAAGCATATATACAAAGTCTCTCTGGCCTCAAAATTGCGCACTTAATACGTGTGCAAAAAAATTTGGGATGTGCGCACTCTTCCTTTGGTGCACCATCCTCGCACACTTACAAAGATGCACTCTAAACTATGAAATGTGTGCATTATTTCTTTAATGCACAATCCGCGTGCAATCACCAAACTATGGGATGTGCGCACAAAAATGAATCCAAGACTTGATATCAACAACTTAGCAACTTATATAAATATATACTTTTATATTTACATTTATAGTTTGGGTTCGGCCTAGGGGTATTACATTCCCCTCCCCCTTATTTATGCATTGTCCTCAGTGCATTACATACACATGTATAATCAAAACTTTCAAAAGTCCTCAAAGAGATGCAATTACTCTACCCGCATAGCATCCTCATGTTACCAATTGCATCCTTAGTACTGTAACAGGTGCAATGGACCTTTATTAGTCCTATTGTGCGATTCTGGAGCGTCTTGACTTTCTGATCCAATATGTGTGTTGGTTGAACTCAGAAATCGCCCTCTTGGTTCACTTGAATCACATTCCAATCAATGACATGATTTTTATCAGGTACATACTTTTTAAGTAAGGAAACATGGGATACATTATGAATACCCAAGGATGTAGGTAGAAACAACATGTATGCGACAAGACCAATCCTCTCTAGGATTTTGAATGGCCCACAATATTGAGCTGCTAGCTTAGAGCAATTCCACAACTTCAGGGAACTTTGTCTTTCTTTTACTTTTAGGAACACATGGTCACCCACTTTAAACTCTCTAAAAGTTTGGCCTTTATATGCATAACATTTTTGTCTGTCTTGGGAAGATTTTAAATTTTTCTTTATTTTTACCATCTTCTCTTCCATTTTTGGGAAGATTTTAAATTTTTCTTTATTTTTACCATCTTCTCTTCCATTTTCCAGAGCAAATCTGGCCCAACCACTGCGCGGTTTGCTAGGTTATCCCAACTCACATATGTGTTGCACTTTCTACCATATAGTTCTTCAAATGGTCTCATTTTTAAAGATGCTTGATACCCATTGTTGTGAGAAAACTCTACCAAATGTAAGTAGTCTTCCCATTTTGATGGTTTATTCATCACATACATCCTTAGCATATCTTCTAGTACCTGATTTACCTTCTTTGTTTGTCCATCATATTTTGGGTAATATGTTGTGCTAAAGTTCAGACTTGTTCCAATTCCTTTGAATAATCCCTTCCAAAAATTGGAAGTGAACTTGGGATCTCTGTCAAACACAATTGTCTTGGGTACTCCATGGAATTCAATAATTTCTCTTATGTAGATATAAACCATATCAATTTCCTTGTAAGTTGAGTTCAATGGAACAAAATGGGTAGCTTTAGTGAGCTTATACACTACCACCATAATATAATCATATTGCTTGGTTGATATGGGCAGCTTAGTTATAAAATCCATCGTTATAACTTCCCACTTCCACTCAAGAATGGGAAAAGGTTGTATCAAACAAACTAGATATCTGTGCTCAACCTTGACCCATTGACATTCAAGGCATCTAGAAATAAAATCTACAACCTCATTTTTCATACCTGGCCAATAATATTGCTTCTTAACCTCTACTACTGCCTTTTGATAACCAGGCTTTCCAACATAAGGCACATCATGCAATTCCTTCAATTTTATATTTTCATCTCTAGTGATTCAGGCACATAAAATTTGCGCCTAAACAAGAGAATTCCATCCCCTTTAAGCTCATACTCTTGAAGTTTCTGCTGCAAAATACCTTGTTGTAATTTTTCTCTTAATTCCTCATAGCATTGATACGACTTTGCAGCCTCTACGATTCTGTCTCTCAAATCTATTTAGTACATGTTAATGGTTGTAGCATGCATCTGATGCACTCTCCTTCTGAGTGTATCAACCACCTTAATCTATTTTCCCTTGATATGTTTTATATCAAAGTCATAATCATCGAGGAATTCTAACCACCTATTTTTTCTGACATTTAAACTTGGTTGTCCAAACAAATATTTGAGACCACAATGGTCTATTCTCAGCTCAAATATTTTACCCATATAGTGCCTCCACATCTTCAAGGCATGCACTATAATTGATAATTCTGAATTATGGGTGGCATAGAGTCTCTTGTGATATTTTAGTTTTCTTGATTCATAACATAACACATGCCCATTTTGACTCAGGACTCCACCAAGTCCTTCCTTGCATGCATCCATGTACACAACAAAGTATGTAGCTGGAGCTACAATCCTTAGTATCGACACACTAGTCAAAAAAAATTTCAAGTGTTGGAAACTCCTTTCACAATCCAAAGTCCATTCAAATCACACACTTTTCTTCTGCAGGGATGTGATTGGATGCATAATCCTTGAGAATCCTTCAATAAACCTTCTGTAGTACCCTTCCAGACCCATGAAAGATCTCACTTTTGTGACATTTCTTGGTGTTGGAAATTCCTCAATGGATTTTATCTTCATTGGGTCCAAAATTATTCCTTCCTCTATAATTATATGACTGTTGACGGGCGAAAATGACCACTCGTCAACTAGAGGAGTGAATCCGGTCCGGGGTTGTCTACTTAACCCAATGTCTACTTAACCCAAGCCATTTGGATTAATCCACTCCGACGGGTTTAGCAGCTCCGTTGGCCGATCTAAGTCCTATGAAAGTGAAAAAACAAAACTAAAGAAACTTACTTAATGAAAAACAGATGCTGAAAACTATATACAAATCTAAAATATATTAACAGTTTACTAACTAATATTTATAAAATAGTAGTTCTACTTATTATATGAACAATGTATCGATATGATTATATTTCTAATATATGTATAATATTCACAAAATGAAAATTTTGATCTAAACCTACAAAAATCAAATATAGATTGATTTATGACAGTGAAGCTATCATTCAGTGTTTTTTTTATTTTTTATAACTTTTATAAACAAGAAATGAAATGGCAACTATCTAATTGAGAAACAAACAATATAATGTATTTAGACTACAAGAAATTCTTATATTAATTAAACTAATAAAATGAAACTAGCAAACTAACCTGTAATCGCATCTCCTATTCGTCTTGTGCATAACATCTTATTTTGTTGTTTGATGAGGCCAACCCACACCAGATCTTACCAATTCTTCTCATAAACGCAAAGCAGTAATGACTGAATACTAATGACAGAACATACAAGAGAAGTAGTAACAACAATTCTATAATTTGAAAAATGATCACATTAAGATAAATCTATCTGTAAAAATTTGCATACAACTGCTCATTTAATAAAGAAGATTAACCTTCCAATCATCAAATTTGAATAGGATAATTGTTGTATATAATATGAGAGACATAAAACATGGACATCATATTATAACCTCCAGGTGCCATATGTATGCCCCTTCCGCAGGCACGGGTAAGTCGGGGGGATTTGAACTTGAAACCTCATCGTACATAACACGCTATATCACGGCACTTGCCAATTGAGCTGCCCCCCGGGGGCTGTTTACTAACTAATATTTATAAAATAGTAGTTCTACTTATTATATGAACAATGTATCGATATGATTATATTTCTAATATATGTATAATATTCACAAAATGCAAATTTTGATCTAAACCTACAAAAATCAAATATAGATTGATTTATGACAGCGAAGCTATCATTCAGTGTTTTTTTATTTTTTATAACTTTTATAAACAAGAAATGAAATGGCAACTATCTAATTGAGAAACAAACAATATAATGTATTTAGACTACAAGAAATTCTTATATTAATTAAAATAATAAAATGAAACTAGCAAACTAACCTGTAATCACATCTCCTATTCGTCTTGTGCATAACATCTTATTTTGTTGTTTGATGAGGCCAACCCACACCAGATCTTACCAATGCTTCTCATAAACACAAAGCAGTAATGACTGAATACTAATGACAGAACATACAAGAGAAGTAGTAACAACAATTCTATAATTTGACAAATGATCACATTAAGATAAATCTATCTGTAAAAATTTGCATACAACTGCTCATTTAATAAAGAAGATTAACCTTCCAATCATCAAATTTGAACAGGATAATTGTTGTATATAATATGAGAGACATAAAACATGGACATCATATAAATCCCATCACATCAATCTATAATAAACCATGATATCTAAAGTAGTCACAAGTTGTTTACAAATCAAAAT
>CBVK0100871666.1:0-10119 GCA_900067695.1 Picea abies | reverse complement strand
ATGCCACCAGTGGTTCAAATCTTCTCTAGAAATCGTATGTACCTCAGATTAAGGGATTCGTTTTAATCAAGCAATTTTCGAATTCACAATGGTAGTCGTTTCTTCCACGTTCTTAAAAACAACAGACCATGTGGTTCTTTGTCTTTTATCATTGGTTTGGGCTACGGATTGTAGTCTGTCATTCTCCTTCGTTAGCAAATTCACCTGGTCCTCCAAGGACTTGATCCGAGACTGAAGTAAAGGCACGTCTCTATAATACCTATCGAGCCATGACTGACATTCGTTGCATTGTGGCTGAATAGACTGTGTATTAGCAGGTGGTAAATTTTCCATTTGACTTGTGGCTTTTCTGTTGAGTTTGATTCCAAGGAAGTCAGGATTGTCTTTAAGACACGGTGGAAGTCTCGTCACATAATCATAGGGTTTACCAGAGCAAAGTCCATACGAATATGGATATTCTTCAGTTAGAAACTGTTCAATTTCTGAATCGGAATCCTCTCTTAGCACAATTGGGTTTTGGTCTGTATTTTCCTTAGGTTTATTTCGGGCACATCGTGAAACCTAATGCGCGACCCTTTTACCCTTGTAATTGATATCACTATTACCTTTACACTTTTTCTTTGCAGATTTTTTAACAGGCTTACCACCACCTTTGGGATATGATTCAGATAGAGTGTCGGGTTGGGTAGTGTCCGGATAGGTTGAGGGTTCCACATAGGGAAAGAGTGAAGGAGGAGGGATGGCAGGCTCGATGATGGTTTCTGTAATGACAGACTTGTCAACCTGTCTTATTTCAATGCTAGAAAAACCATTCCTTAACAGGAAGGCATCCCAACAATCATCGTTTAACTTCAACTGATGAACCATAATAATTTTAATCAAACAGTGGTGGAATAGGCTAGAATTAGATTTCTACCTTTTAAAATGCTTTGCCATTTTGTATAAACTTCGGAGAAGAAAATAGGGCATATTTAGGGGAAAATCAATAAAACTCATGAGCAACCGCAAGTGATATAAGAAAACCAAGCCATATCTACCCTCACAGGTAACAAACTGCTTGACAATAGCTAACAGATCGTGCTATATAGGTTTTAGATCTGTAATGGGCATACACTTGTCACAGCTGGTAATCTTCCTTGAGGTAAACAACAACGACCATGGAAGCTCATCAACCTTTGAGTTTTTGAACCACTTTTGTCCCATGGCTGGCAGACCGGTGGTTGAGCTAATGAAATCTTCGTTCAACTCAAGCTGGACATCTCCAATTTTAGCTCTGCATCCATCGAACGTTAGCGCTAATTGTTGAGAAAATGCTAAATTAAAACCCTCAAACTTCTCAACAAAGACCCGCCAACCATTCCTCTCCAAGTCTTCTTGGGAATTATCAAAAAATAACAAAGTCTGGACACTGTTGGGTTCAATTCTCACTACAGGGGCCATGGCTAACAACTCAAAATCGACAGGGTATTCGGCGATAGGGTTCGACAGAATAGGCACAGAGCCATTGCCCTGAGCTTCCCCAACACAATGCAAAGGCAACTCGAAATGCTAGGAAGGAGCGTTAATGCTATGCATGTGAGGATAGTGGTGTAGATCGAGGCCATGCAAGAACATCATATCAGGATATACTTGGAAAGACACCTCGGTGTAATGGTACATAAAAATCACAACAGTTAAAAACCATCATATGCATATCCAAAAATTTGATCAAAATGTCGAATAAACAATTGCATACCTACGATTTGATCAAAAAAATCAATATGTCAAATAAACCATTGCATCAAAGATTTTATAAATCAAAACCATATTAACAATAGTCAAATGCTAAATGGGTGGTTTTTTAATACATATGTAACCAAGGTGTGTTCAAGACCAAGGGGTGGTAACCATGTAAACAACCATGTTCATAATAAAATAAGACAAACAAACGATAAACCATATGAACATTAATCCTTAGATGAAATCAAACATGAATTCTAACTGTGGGTTTTCACGCTCACAGTCGTGAAAACGAAATCGAAAAGCAGGTACGCAGAAAGTGATGAATCATGGTGTCATTTAATGAGAAAGGTTGCGACGAGTAATGAAAATTAAAAAAAAAAAAAAAACTGTGTAGGCAGCTTGTAAAAATAGAGATTAATATGGCTGCCAACAATGGAAACACACTAGTAGAAGCAGTTATCTCTGCCAAACGAACAAGTCTAGATTAGGATAATCAGAAAAAATCCAACTCGAAAACAACCAAGAAACTGTTTGAACATCATTATCAATCATAAAAAATTCCAGTTTCAGGTTGCTTGTTATTTTAAAAGACGAAAACTGATGACAATATCAACAAAAGAGAGTCACAATATTAAGGTTAAAATATCCAATACTGTTGATAGAGCCGCTGCTGCCAGCAGACGTCTATAGCCTCGATAGGGGTGTCATTTAGCCCACTCCAATATATGTATCCTGCCAAGAAGTTCCAAATCAGAATGAAGGAAATTTAAGGTCAAAAGATTTCATATCTGAGAATTTTCATATACTTGACATTGCTTCGCTGCCAGCGGGCCTGTTCAGTACCCCGACAAAGTTATCTTGGCGTCATGCATGCATTTACCCGTTGCCAACAGACTTGTTCAGTATCCCGGGGGGTTTACAAACACTTCCCACAACTCTCTGAAGATTTATTTAGTTTTAAAGATATTTAATCGAGCGGGGTGACGCTGAAAATCCTGATATTTTGGACATATTTTACTAAATTACAGACCTTGAGAGAATTTTTTAACTGTCTTTCATTAAGATCTAGAGACAGTTTGTTTATAAACTAAACTTCGAAGGCAGGGAGACATCTCTGAGTTGTTCTCTTAAGGAACAGGGACATCGTAAGAATAAATTTTTATGGATGATCATGAAAAGCTTCAGTTATAGATTGAAATCAAGAAACGTTTTTCAAACAACAAGATTTCTTTAACACGGCTGCAAATTTCAGAAAAATATCATAATTGATGTTTTAACAATCTTCAGTAGTCATTTCAGAGAAGAAAATTTTCTGTTTTCTTTGTCTGAAACAGTTCATAATGTAGGTATGTGTGTTTCAAAATAAAAACTGGTAAGCATAAGGGAAGAATCAAAGCCAAAACAACAAAGAAAAACAAAAAGCAAGAAAAACAAAAATATTTACACAGTGTACACGGGATTGTCATCAAGTGAAATCCCTTTTTATAGCTTGGCCATTCACTAGATAGGTGTCTGGTTGTCCCTCTAGACTCTGTAATCAGAAGGAGTTGGGACCCAGTTTCTCAGCAATCAATAATGGTCCTAGCCATAGGTTCTGAAACTTTGTATGTTCTCCTTTTCCCTCATGCGGTTTGTCCCATTTTAGAACAAGGTCACCTACCTCAAAAATTTTGTCAGAGGCAGAATTGGAATCAAACCAGCTTTTAACCACGAGTTGATGATGATCCAATTTTCGTTTCTCTTGAGCCCTCACTTCTTCTAATTTTAACAATGCGTTAATTCGATTCTCCAAAGGAGGACAATCCTCTTCTTGTATTTTCTATGATAGTTGTAGAGAGGGAAGGAGAATATGTGGTGGCAGAATTGTCTCTCTGCCGTAAACGAGAAAGAAGGGTGAGTTACCCACAATAGTTTTTGGAGTCACTCTATCAGCCTAGATTGCGTTTAACAGTGCATTATGCCAATTTTTATGGTTTTCGGATACCGTTCTCTTGATTATTTTGATCAGATTTTTATTAGTTGATTCTGCCAATCCGTTTCCTTGAGGGTAATAGCTGGCAGAATATTTTAGTTTAATTCCTTTTTCTAGAGAGAAATCACTCATCTCAAGAGACGAAAAATAGGAAGCATTATCAAATACCAGGCAGTCAGGGATACCAAAACGAGTAATAATATTTGAATTCAAGAAAGTTATTACCTGACTGGTATTTACAACTTTTAATGGGGCAGCTTCGGACCACCTGGTGAAGTAATCTGTGGCTTTTATTATAAACTTATGCTACTGTGAGGATGGCAGATTGATCGGGCCTATAATATCAAGACCCCACTGCTAAAAAGGGGAGTCTACTGAAACAGGCTACAGAGGGAAGGCTAGTTTCTGTATCCATCCGGATGCTTTCTGACAGATTATACACTTGCGACACAAAGCATGAGCATATTTAAAAAGTGTGGGCCAGTAGTAACCTTCTCTTAATACTTTATGGGCAGTGGTATCTCCACCAAAATGCCCACTGGCTTCTTCTGCGTGCAATTCCAATAAGACCTTTTCTACTTCATCTTTCTCAAGACAGCGCATTAGTACTCCATCAAAATTTTGACGAAACAAAATACCATTAATCAGCTGAAAGGAAGAAGATTTTAATCTTAGCGCTCTTCTTTTTGTGGGATCCAGGTGATGGGGAGCTGACCCATGTTCAAGACAAAATTTTATATCATCATACCAGGGACTAATAGGGTTTTGTGCACAGCAGATTAAATTTTGGTAGTGTTGTCCTGGATTTGACATATCATTTTCCTCTTGTTGTTCTGCAACTGAGTCAATGACTAGCCTGCATAACCCTTGTCCTCTCATTATTTGTGCTGGGTTGATTTCTATGTCGTACTCTTGCAAGGATGTAACCCAGTTTGCCCTCTTTTCGCCTAGTTCTTTCTATACTAACAGATTTCTGACGGCCGGGTAAGGGACAATGATTTCCGTCCTAGATTTCAAAAGATAAGATCGGAAGTGATTTACTGCTTTAAAGACAACATAATCTTGTTGATCTACTGCTGGTTAATTAAGTTTTGCGCCTTTGAAGGCTGAGCTCATAAAGGCAATTGGGACTTCATTGTTTTCAGCGTTCTTTTGAGTTAGGACAACGACGTAAGAGAGGTCAGAAGCAAATGTGTAGAGAGTGAAGTCTTGTGAAAAGTTGGGGCTCATCAGAGAAGGAGCGTCTATTATGGCCTTTTTTATTGAATTAAAAGCCTGGTTTTCTAAGGGTCCCCAATGGTATTGTACGTCTTTTTTTATTAGGTTTTGTAAAGGTCTCGCCACTTTTGAAAAACTGGGGACGAACCTCATGACAAAGTTTATCTGACCTAAGAAAGATTACATAGACTTTTTTGATGAGGGAGGGGGGATTTTCAAAATAATTTGAGTTCTTTTAGGGTCGACAATCGTCCCTTCGCTTGATACAATAAATCCTAAGAGCTTACCTTGTTCTACTGCAAAGACAGATTTTTTAGGATTCAAAGAAATTTCGTACTTACGACATTGCTACAGAATGGATCTAAATGAGCTATATGATTAACTTTGTTTTTCGAGAAGACAGTAACGTCATCCAGGTAAACTACGACAGATTGATTGATTAAGCCTCGGAAAGCGATGTCCATCGCTCTCTGGAAAGTGGCACCAACATTTATGAGTCTGAAAGGCATCTTCCTATAAGCGTAGGTGCCCCATGGAGTACGAAAGGTGGTTTTAAGTTGGTCTAGAGGGGACATCAAGACTTGGTTATACCCTGAAAAATCATCCAATAAGGATAATATTTCAGAACCAGATACCTGTTGAAGGATCTGTTCCATGGGTGGGACAGGGTAGTTGTCTTTATCAAAGGCTCGATTAAGATTTTGAAAATCGACACATAGTCGGATTTCACCACTCTTCTTCCGGACAGGGACAAGATTAGAGACCCATTGTGTGTGCCTAACTGGGAATATTATCTTAGCGTTCAGGAGTTTATTTAATTCCTTCTTGACAGTTGGTTCGAGTTTTGGATGCATTTTCCTTTGAATAACGTCTTGTATGATGTTAGGATCAAAGGTTTTTAGGTCATCGTATGTCCAAGCAAAAACATCTTTGAATTCCTTAAACAATTTAATAAACACTAGTTTTTCTTGTTCAGAACATCCTACCCCTAAATTAATGCACTGTGGGTTGTCATTAGTTCCCAAGTTTACTTTTTCATGCGTTAAAGAGGAACTATTCGTTTTACAGTTCACTGATTTTTTGAATTTGTCCTGAAGATCATAAAAGTTTTCTAATCTAACTACAGATTTAGGGATAGAATTTACCATGTCTAATGAAGATTCAGGAGATCTCGGATCTGGTATTACCATGAAGTCACGAAGGTTTTCGTCATGAGTACCTTCGTCGATTACTGCACCCTGGAAAGTTTCTTCCATATGCAGGAAACTTATAATCTATTGATCATCATCGAAGACTCTCCAGTTCGTGATGTTGTCGAGAACGGATGGTCTGAACAACAGTTCGATGGAGAATGCATTCGGAGACAAGCCTCCTGCAGGAAAAAGTTTCGAAGCTACATTAGCTAACAAGTCAGCTTCCGAATTATTCAATCTAGGAATAGAATTTATGTTAAATGCAGAAAATTTATTCATCAAATTCCATACCTTAGATTGGTAGCTTTTAAGGTGCAGAGATAAACAATGGATAGAATTTTTTACCAGTCTAACCACAATTTCTGAATCGCCAAAGACAGTCAAATTTTGAACGTTCATATCTAATGCTTTCCTGAGGCCTTGCAATAAAGCCTCATATTCTGTTGTGTTGTTTGTACATTCAAACTCTAACCTGCACACAATCAGGGTTTTGTTACCTGCTGGATCAATAATCACGCAGCCTGCACCAGCTCCTTCTTTGGATTTTGACCCATCAAATTAAAAAAACCATATTTGATTTTGGTCGGGTACATGTGATCATTGAGTAGAAGTTGTTGGCTGCATATATGTCAAAATTTCTGACTGTTGTCTAGGGTTAGTGATAGCATAAGTTTCGGCCATGAAATTGTCGAAAAAGGTATCCATCCCTTATGTTTCGAGTGAATCGACAGAAGGTGTCAATGGCTCATTGGGATCATTTAAATCTGTCACTGTGAACTTTAGGTAACGTTCATGATTTACCTTGATTCTGTTGGGCTTTCCATTCACGGGCAACCACAAGTGAGACCAATCCGTCGCAAAATAGCCGTGTAGATGTTCTGACTAGTCTCTGCTTAAAAACAAACCATAAACTTCTAGAATATCTACAACAATAATATCAATCACTTGATGAACTTTAGGGTTAGACTAAAATCTTATAAGCACATTTCTCAATTCGCCTATAACTTTAACACTAGTTTGATCAAGCTGGATGATTTTCAAGGTGGATGGTTGAACTTCAGCATTAATCTTTTGACACACAGACCATGGAATTACGTTGGATGACGCTCCTGGATCTACCATACAATTGTGCATGTTCCTATTGAAGATTTCAAAAGTTAACACAAATGGAGGGACATTTCTGCGAGTACTAATGGTGGAAGCTTGTTGCTTTTTACTCGCAGCCTCTAAAACTAATTTATCTACATTTGTTACATTATTTATGGGAAGGTCTCTTTTCTCGTGAGAATCAGAAGTAGTCTTGGCGGAGGCCTTCTGAGGAACTTTGGGGTTGTTCTGAATACCTTTGCTACTGCTTGGATTGCCATTTTTGTTGTTCTCTGCAATATTCTGTAGCATTTTTTGTAGAAGAAATGAGAATTTTAATAATTCATAAATAGAAATATTAGCCCTTAACTTGTTTAGATCTTCTACCAAATCATAATCTAAGATTGGGTTTACATAGTTTTGTTTAGTCTCAGTTGGTTTAGACTGTTTTGGGGGCAAAGTCGTAGTGATTTCAGAAGAAGGATCGTTTGTTGTCTTACTCCTAGTATTGTAAGGATGTATTGTTTCAAAATTAGCTTGAAAAATACTATCCGAGAAATGTCCAAAAATGTTCGGAGACGATTCATCTTCTTCTACTGTCTCTTGTTTAGCTACTTCCTCAGGGATCTCAGGAGGCATCAAGTTATCTTGTTCTTCTAGAATCGTTTGAATAGTGAATTGAAAACTTTATAGATTTAGGCCTTCAGTATTTGAATTAGGTTGGTTGGTGGGAAAAGGCTTCCTAAATGGGGGTTTGTAAGGCCCTTTTCTCGAAGAAGCTTCTTCAGTCATCCTTTTCAAATATATAACTTGATTGGACAGTTTTTGAATGAATTTCTGTAAGTTTTCTAAATCTAATCTTTCCAGTTATGCTTTGTTTTGGGAAGGTCTAGGGAGGATTTCGATTTTCTTTTTGGAAGAAGAACTAGTCTCTATTTCATTGCTAGTAGTGTCTTTTAAGATGAGGATGTCTTTCTCGATCTGACTGGCCTCTTCGAAGGCTTCTAACAATGTGGCTTTCTTAGGTCTCTTTACCCAAATGGCTATGCTTTGATGTAAGGCTTTCGTATAATATGCTATGATAAGATTCTCGGCAGGCATCGAATCTATAGGGATTTGGTTCTTTAGTGTTAAGAATCTTTGATTAAAGTCTTTGATTTTCTCTTTGGGGTTCATTCTTAAACTAGAAAGCTCCATGACTAGAACTTCTTGTGACTTGTCGTCCCCAAACTTCTCAAGAAAACAGGATTCAAACTTCTCCCATGACATGATGGTATGAGGCTGTTGGGAAAAGTACCAGGTAGAGGCATTGCCCTCATAGGTGTAGGGAAACAATATACAAACTACGTCTTTGTGCTCAACACTACGGAGTCTAATGGCTAACATAAACTTTTTGATGTGATCTTTGGCAATCTGTTTAGAGTCCGGGTCAAATTCAGGGAGCCACTTCTCTGGGTGTTTAGGTAAGGGGTGATAAGGCCCAGGTATGGCCACTGCATCTTGGTTGAGCCAAGGTCTGGTGGGATTTTTCTGGTTGGCCATAGGTGTGGGTGGTGTCGAAGGCTGGGATGAGGAACTGCCCTCATCAGAGGACTCTTCTCCAGAAGAAGAAGGAGATGAAGGAGGTGGTGATGGTGATATACCAGATCCTCCTGCTATAGGAGTGAGGATTGGATCTGTAGGGTTTAAAGCGAGGTTAGTGCCTCCAAGTTGTTCTCTGATATTAGAAAAGTCTAATGGTTGGTCCAAAGGTCAGTTTGGTTGTCTTAAACAGGCGAAGGCACTGTGTGTTCTTATGAGAGATTGGTGGACAATCTCTTGTACATCACCACTTGTAGGATTTGGAGTTACTGGTTCAACTGTGATCCGTAGATCGTCGTTTGATGTGGTTGTTGTTTGAGGGATAATGTTGTTGTTTGAATTAATTCTAGTCACTATAGGTGAGTGGGTAGGTGGTGGAGGAGGCTTACGACCACCTCGTGCCATTAATAATTTTCAGGCCCTCCTTCTAGTGCCATTTGTTGACGGGCAAAAATGACCGCTCGTCAACTGGAGGAGTGAATCCAGTCCGGGGTTGTCTACTTAACCCAAGTTGTTTGGATTAATCCACTCCGATGGGTTTAGCGGCTCCGTTGGCCGATCTAAGTCCTATGAAAGTGAAAAAACAAAACTAAAGAAACTAACTTAATGAAAAATAACTGCTGAAAACTATATACAAATCTAAAATATATTAACAGTTTACTAACTAATATTTATAAAATAGTAGTTCTACTTATTATATGAACAGTGTATCAATATGATTATATTTCTAATATATGTATAATATTCACAAAATGCAAATTTTGATCTAAACCTGCAAAAATCAAATATAGATTGATTTATGACAGCGAAGCTATCATTCAGAGTTTTTTGATTTTTTATAACTTTTATAAACAAGAAATGAAATGGCAGCTATCTAACTGAGAAACAAACAATATAATGTATTTAGACTACAGGAAATTCTTATATTAATTAAACTAATAAAATGAAACTAGCAAACTAACATGTAATCGCATCTCCTATTTGTCCTGTGCATAGCATCTTATTGTGTTGTTTGATGAGGCCAACCCACACCAGATCTTACCAATGCTTCTCATAAACGCAAAGCAGTAATGACTGAATACTAATGACAAAACATACAGGAGAAGTAGTAACAACAATTCTATAATTTGACAAATGATCACATTAAGATAAATCTAGCTGTAAAAATTTGCATACAACTACTCATTTAATAAATAAGATTAGCCTTCTAATCATCAAATTTGAACAGGATAATTGTTGTATATAATATGATAGACATAAAACATGGACATCATATAAATCTCATCACATCAATCTGTAATAAACCATGATATCTAAAGTAGTCACAAGTTGTTTACAAATCAAAAT
>CBVK0100871662.1:0-19869 GCA_900067695.1 Picea abies | reverse complement strand
CTGAAAATTCTTGAGTAAGATCATTTCATATCTTTTCCTCAACACACACAATGAGAGGCTCCTTCCCATTAACAGTTGAAGGCATTGAATATGATTCCCAATAATTAACCTATGGAGGGGGGGATATCTCTTGCATATAAGGAACATTCATGGAAGTTGGATGGTTGGAAAACATACAAAGATCAGGACTAAGAAATGAAAGTTGATCAATGGTCACAATGTTTCCATTATGAAGGAATGCATCACTTGAAAGAGTATGGACACGACAACTTTCATATTATAAACATAGTCCCGCCTAAGGAGTAAATTAAAGGTCAAGGGTCCTTGTACTACCATAACATTGACAGGGACATTTTTCCTTCCTAAGGTGATGGGCAGCTAAGGAAGTATCGTTAAAGGTTGATTGGATATTCTATTAAAATCCCATAGATGATGGGTCACTGACATAAGATGGGGAGAACCAATAGCTTTCCAAGCGTTTGAGGATATAATGCTAACAGAAGCACCTTCGTTTACAATAGAGTGACATATGTTTATATCACAAACCTGCACAATGATTTGGAAAGATAGGTAGGAAGAAAGGTGAGGTGTTTTTAGCCTATTTCGATAGAAGGAAATGACCTCAATGCTCGGAGGGGGTTCCGTTGAAATGGGTAAAATGACCGCATGCTCATAATTATCTGTAGGAACAAGAAGAACCTAAACGATATCCATTTCACTCTCCAAGGGAAGAGTGGGATCGGCTGAAGATTGAATCTGATTGACCACTTCATTAACTTCACTCTCTAAAGGAAGAGTAGGTTTGACCGAGGATGGAATTGGACTAAACAATTCATCAACCAATGGTTGGTTGAAAGAAGGCTCATGGGAAGCAACTGGAGGTTATTGTTAGGAAACAACAATGTCTTCCAACAATTTTGAAGATTCATCCATGGGAGGGAAAAGGTAAGTGCAATGCATTTCTCTGCATAACAAGCAAGGAATATTGACTTGAAACTTCCCCCCCCCAACCTGATGATTATTGGTTGATGGGTTGTCACCAGCATGACCTACAACAGTTGGCGACATGGGTTGTTGAGAACCCTGAGACCACACTTCTAAAACCTTTGGAATATTAGGGCAATCCTTAAGAAGGTGGTCACCCTTACAAAGCATGCAAGGGAATTTGGGCTTGGAACATGTTTTGGTAGTCTTGTCAATATCATCAACACTTCCAACATGATTAACAATGATTAGATGATTTCCCTCTTTCTTATTTTTCTTCTTCTTGTTCTTCCTTTTCTTCTTCTTCTAAGCCTCATGGTTACTACTATTAATACTTTCACCAAGAGAAGAAGAATAAAGGGAAGAAGACAGAAGAAGGAAAAGAGTCAACATTAGGTTGATTTTATTTGGATGGAGGGTTTGGATTCGAAGCACCAGGACAATTCAGGATCACCGGAGTGGAAAACAACCATATCGGTAACCCTATAGTGAACCTCAGAAGACTCAAAGTAGTAATGTAAGGAGGACCAATATTCCCAAACCTAGGAAAAGGACCAAGGTCCCCTTGAATGGTAGGCTCTAGAATTGTTTCTATAGACATAGATTCAACCTAGGGTTAACTACGAATGTTAAAAGAACACACCCTTGAAAAATATAAAGATAATCAACCAAAAAAATAGTAGGTAAAGGATCTTCCGGAGACAAGATATCAAGCCGTCACCGAAGATATGAGAAGTTGCTACCAGGACCTCCACGTAACATCCCTTCTCAGTGTAAGAAAATATCACTTTGCGAGATCTCCCTCCAAGTGTATTGAAAGTGTGATATGACATCTGCGTTAGGTACCATGGGAATCCCCCCACATTCACCTCTATAGATACATAGGAAAGGTCACTAGAGTTACCAACTTGTAGTCAACCTTTAGGGGGTACAGTCGACAGTCGGAACCAAACGTATGGGTAGGATAAAAAATTATGAAGCTCTTCTAGAGGACTTAAGACAAGTGGACTGGTAAAAATCTTGAGGACCTTGAATGGATTCTAGATTCATGAAGCACCGAGACCAAATGAACCAGTAACAATTCAAGAAGAACCCCCAATATATGTGCTTTTCACTACGATTGGTCAAGCTTTGGAGGGGTAATCTTCACTGCTCTTCTGCATATGACCTCGTGTTTATCCCATGTGTTAGAGGGGGTTCCCATCTGTTCCCACAAGACCATTGTATTTTTCCACTCTCTAGTGTTCTACAATCTTGTTTAGTAGCTTGGATGATTAACTCACTTCACCCTAATCCAAAGACCCTATCCTTAGACTATTATTGGTGTGCTATAAATCAAAGATGTTTAATTGATTTTATTAGCATGTTGGTTGATTATTAATGGTTGTTCTTACTCATAAGGGCATATGCAAGTGAAACTAATGATGTGATGAGACACAAATCCAATAGAATGCAAAAAGAATGAAATGTAAACATTCCTTTTCGATGAATTCTATCTACGAGAAGGAGAAGAGTTATTTTTTCTTAATAGAAATAAACACCCAATACTATGCAATTTTCACTTAGATGCCAAACTATCCAATCAATATTTCTGAAATCCCAAATGAATACAAACTTAACTTTAAAACATGTGCCAAAACAAAACCCCAAAAAGTTGAATGCAAGACCTTTCATTTTCTTTCCTTTAAAATTTCCAAATTATATGAAAAACTTCAAAATCTAATCTCTTTTGTTTTCACTTTCAAAAAGAAAAGATTCAACGACACTTGCAAAGAATCTCAAACAAAAGAAAATGAATAAAAGAAACATGCAATCAAATGGACAAGACTGAAAAGAACATAACAAAGATTTTTTCAATTCTTGTCTTTTTCAAAAAATAAATCTAAACTTTCTAATGTTCGCAAAACAAATCAAAATTCAATCAAAATAAAACTCTTCTAAAAGATGTGAAATCCAATCAATGAGCAATTGAAAATTGACGTAAAAATGTGATAAGACGAATGAGTTCTGAAATCAAATAGGATCAAGGTTAACTTAAGGAAAGAGAACTGAAATAAAATGCTTAACATGATGAGTTTCAATCCCTAAATCCAAATCTTATATTCCAAAAAGAAAAACAAGGCACTTGAAAGTTCTCATAATCAAGATTTCAAATTGGCAGTGACTTGTACGCAAGCAAAATGATTAAATTAGCCTAAAGTAGAAATGCACACTTTGGCAACTTGAAAAGAAATAGAAACTCAAAATAGAAAATTAGATCACCTAATTACCGAAGTGCAATCAATTAAAGACAAGAAGAAGCATAAAAGACTTTAATGCAAAGATCCGAGCTAAAAGTATGAAAAAACATAGGCAAAATAAGCTCCAAACTAGCCCACGAAGGAGATCAACACTCCTGTAAGGAGGAAGACAGAGCGTTGAACATGTTTCAACACTCCTCAAGACACTAGCAGGGAGCATTGATAATTGTTTTCAACGCTTTGTGGGTCGCTATGGGGGAGTGTTGATGCCTAGAAATGGTTGAAACAACACCAAATGTTTCCCAGAATGTTGCAAAAGTGCAATGCTTGACTAACTAAGCTTCCTAAATATTGCTAAGGAGAGTGAAATATTTAGAAAAACAAACAAAAGCAAGAGTAAAGAAAAAATAAAAGACTCGAAACTGAGAAGAACATGGTGTTCTCCCCAATGGAGTCACCAATTTTGTGTTACATAATATTTCTCCTGTTGAGAGGTGAAATCTCCCTTATATATCTAGACCCTTATTTTCTGACAAAAAAAGAAAAAGTGGACACTAGCATTCCTTTAGATCTATTATATATGTCTATGGGTAGAGAATATAGAAGAAAGAAGTGCGACTTACTCCTTTTTCGACGGTTGTCCTTGTTCTTCAGTCTTTAGACTTGTTTTCCAAGCTCCTATCGTGATGAAGAAAGTCTGCAAGGAATATAACAATACCTTCTCTCAACCGTCCATGAGACTCTCAACTTCTCCTTGAGAGTAGGAAACTAGATGTGAGGTGGATTCTCACACTAAATTAATTTCCTTTTTTCAATAAAAAGAATAATACATGTGCACATAATATTTTGACCTTCATATGATAAATTTCTACCCCAGCATGTATAGGGATCATGACAAACACTCCCTCAATTAAGTGTGAAAAATAGGTTTGTAACATGGAGATAACAAAAAGATATTGAAAATAGCACAATGATATATTGAAGCCCAAAATTCTACCAATGAATGAAATAGTGAAAATGCTACAATATGCAAAATAATACAAATTGGCTAGAGTGGTCATATATTATCTCTAACAAGAGATTTGTTGGCTATGTTCATTTGCAAAAATTCCCATTACATGAGGTTAAAAATTCCTTTTAACATAAAGTATAAAACCCTAAGATCCTAAATCATAACCCTATGAGATGAGGTGGCAAAAGGAATGTGGGCCTTGAGGAGACTAGTTGCTATACCAACTTCCTAGGGCTACAACATTGACACGTGACCTCCATTTGGGTGTTTCTAGGATCATTACAAAGCTCATTCCTTGCTCTATGATTTTGGATAGCATAACAATCATATCATCCTAGGCCATGTCAATACCCAAAAATGCATGGAAAGTGCTTGAACAATGCATCGAAAGTTTAGGCCCGACAAGACTATTATAGAATTGGAAAGGTGCAAGACTATTTTTGAGTGAGTAGTAGATGTGTGTGGTTCACATTAGGACATGAGGTGGAAAAGGGAATGTGGGCCTCGAGGAGCCTAGATGATATACCAAGTTACAGGGGCTACCAAATTAACCTTGTTTTGGGGCATTTCTAGGACTATTTCAAAGCTTATTCCTACTTCAATGTGTTTGGGTAGCCTAATAATAATAGATTTCTAGGTTGTGTCAATTGCCAAAAATGCACGGGAAGTGCCTGAAAAGTGCATTAGAAGTTTAGGATCTGAAAAACTATTATATAATAGGCAAGGTGTAGTACTATTTATGAGTCAATGATAGATGTGGGTGGCCACATGAATCAATTGTTCATAAAAATGCTAGTTGAAGTGAAGGTTATCTTTACCAAGCATTCGAGACAAGTGAAAAACTTGATTCTGTAAGGAGCAAAAGTATTTTACATTCATGGTTATTCTAACAAAAAGGGAGATTGTTTTCATGGTGTTCATACAAATTCATTCATAATCTAGAGGTTTTGGGACTGATATTGGAAGCCAAGAAGAAGAGTTAATGTACCTACAATCTAGGAAATAAAAAAATAGAACATTCAAATTGCTTCTCTTTGTTTAAAAAACCTTGCATAGCTTTAGACGATGCTTCAAAAGCAAATAAATCTATCCAAGACCATTAGTTGATGCCCATAAGTTGTTTGGGAGAAATTAAAGTTTTGAAACATGTGCATCACACACCATGACTAGTTATATCACTTATTTGGATTGCATCCAAGGGTAGTCTTGTTATTATTTTGATGCTAATGTTTTTAATTGATTAATAATGTTCTCAAATTAACAAATTCTTTATCACACTTCATTATAAGATGCTTTGTTATGATTTATGAATAGAGGTCGATCACTATAAGTTCATAGATGTGATGCGAAGATGAATGAATTATAGGATTTTGCTTCTTGTTCAATTTTATTTCTATCATGTATATGTCTTGGAGCCCATCTTTTAAAAGGAAAAATAAATTAATATCACAAATTAGATGCATTTGGTTTCAATTGGAATTACTATTAAGGTTTGCATTGGCTTGGTAGTCATTGGTATTATTTCTCTCTTTCCCTATCTCATGCCCATGGTTTGATCTTGAGATGAGTTTCTTACATTGTCATTTTTTAATGAAGTTTTTGTTGGTATAGATAAATGTGAGATCAAGAGAAGAGTTGAGAGAAATTCCCAACCATGGAACAAAGAAATGAAAGGATCAATGTAATTTGTAGCATTATTTATCACAAAAGGAAGGTGTGATTTTCATTCATGGAGTGATTATGAAGAAAATAAGGCCATAGTTTATGAGTATCGATCCAAAAGAATTATAGAAGTGTTAATTGAGAACACATGAATTGGACACATAAGAAAGAAAGGAGAAGTTATTGCTCAAGTTATAAGACTCGTGATCAACATGAGAACACAAAGACTCAAAACATTGTTTCAGGATAAGCCTCACTTCAAGTGAGAAAATTTTGTAATTATTAGGTATTTTAATTGAATATTATCCTTACAATAAGGTTAAATAGTCAACATTATTAGGACAAATAAAAAACTTGTATAGGGTTGAGAGATCAAGGTGGATGAAGAGTCTAGAGTGGCCAAATAATTATGAAGTTGGAAGGCCAAGAGCCTCAAGCTAAATTTATGAATAGAACCCCTTTCCTTCAAGTAGGGAGTTTTGTTTTTGGCATTGTAAACTATCTTCATATGTTAATAAATAGCCTATCGTTAGCCAATGTTACAATACTCTTGCAACACTATGATTGGTTGTGGACAGTGCTTGTGGGTGTGAACGTACTAGCTTGTGGAGTATTCTATCTCTAGTAGCGTTTATTCTCATTTATCTTTTGCTTACTAACGACTAATATGAAGTAGGAAGTCTCTCAATAACTTGTGGACTATTCTTAGTTATTTAGAGCCCATGATTTTGCATATACTCTAGTTGGTGACCTACTCACCCTATCACCATATGTTGAATCACATTTCAGTGTATCTTGGTTAATCACTAGTTTTGAGGAGATGAAGTGCTCTTAGTTGTTATATTATTTCACTTCGAAAGGGATTTGGGAGGGTTTGAATCAAGTTCATTTCTAGTGGAAATGATGGACTATTCTCCTTGCTATCGGTTATATCTCTAGAGTTTGTTCTTTCTCCTTTAGTTATCATTTACTTATCCACATTTCATATTTCATTATCGAATTGTATATTAGTTTCATTTCATTTAAACTCATAAAAAAACTCATATTATGGTAGTTGTGACATAACCAAAGCGCTTTTCATTTCAACATAAATAAGTTTAATTGGACGTTTTCACAAACTTAACTTTTGAAATTGATAGGGGTCATTTTCCCATGTCAACACACGCACAAAACAAATATTCTCAAATTCTAACATTTCAATTAAATAAATAAGAATAATAATTATGATAAAAAAATAACTAAGTTGAATTAAATATTTTCAAAATTGAAAAAAAAATAATTCAAATTCTAACATTTCAATTAAATAAATAAAAATAATAATTCTTCATGACAAAAAAAAATAACTAAATTGAATTAAATATTTTCAAAATTAAAAAAAAATGATTAGCGATTTTTAAGAGTAAGAAATAATCTAAACTAAAAATTCTTAATAAGAAGAAAATAAATTTTAGAAAAAAGTATAATTCACTCACAATCATCTAAACTATTTTGGGATCCAAGAGTCCTCAACCAAAGTTGCCATGCATTAAACATAACTGACATGATTACACATATAAAAGAACATAAATGCATGAGCATGAAGAACATAAATGTATGAGCATGATTTCAAATAAATGACATGGATTTATGCATATATTAAATATTATCTATTAAAACACACAAAGTGACAATTCAAACAAAATTTATTGGTACAAATTGTTATACATATTTAAAAAAGTTATTTGTCATAGTGAAAAAAAACACTTTGTTAAGTATATGTCATTTTATAAGTTAAAAGACAAAAAAAAAGACCAATACAAGAGCATGAGTGAATTGAAATTATATCTCGACCACTTCATTAAGTGTATGGAAATTTATGAGCTACATAACAAAAATCAACAAATACAATAGGGCATGGGTTAATTGAAATTATATTTCAACAATTGTTATTATGATAAAGGAAAATTGCTCACTTGTTGCCTTCTCAATATATCACTCAAAAAATCAATCACTAAATATGGAGGCAAGCAAGCAAACTCTTACCCAATAGAAGAGACAAATCACTCACTTTGGGGTCTAAGTCATGCTCCTAACCTAACACGTCTCACACAAAGAAGACAAAGCACTCACCTAGCCATGCCCTACCTTAAAACTTGGTGATTGGGTAGCTTGACAACTTATCTCAATGAATTTTCCTTTCACAACTCCCTTTCTGGGTTCATCACCAAGAATGCAAAGCATTCACCTAGCCGTGCCCTACCTTAAAAATTGGTGATTGTGTAGCATGGCCACTTATCTCAATGAATTTTCCTTTCACATCTCCCTTTTCTACCTGGGTTCACCACCATTCCACCCTTTGGATTTGTATATGCGTGAAGCATTATTTTTTACCATCTATTAGCTATGGTGAGTGTTTCTTATATGATTGCAAGATTTCTCTATGGGTTATGAGCTCCCATAAGGTGTGCGTGCTTCCAGGCATGTCATTGTTTTTGTATATGCGTGAAGCATTATTTTTTACCATCTATTAGCTATGGTGAGTGTTTCTTATATGATTGCAAGATTTCTCTATGGGTTATGAGCTCCCATAAGGTGTGCGTGCTTCCAGGCATGTCATTGTTTTTTCTTAAACTAGTGCGAAGTGGATTTGGGTGACTAGAGATCTTTCTTCCCATTAAGTTTTTATTTGATTGGGTGCTACATATTTTAGCCACTTCCAGGCAACTCAAATCAAAGTTTCATTCTCCATTATAGATTGACTTCATGCCCATGGAAAGTATACATGGCACTTTGGAATTTGAGCATCTTATCATTGAGTAAGATTATGTTGAGAATGAAAACAAGTTAACAATAACAAATGAAATAACATAGAGATGTTGCAAAGAGCACATTAATACAAAGAAACTCAGACTCTAATAATGAATTAAATAGTGAAAACACCTCAATACACAAAGCAATGCAAATTAACTAGAATGGTGGTATCTTATCTCTAACAAGAGATAGTTTCCAATACACTCATTCACAAAATGTTCCCAACACAAGACATTGAAATTTTCTTCTAACATAAAGTCTAAAACCTTAAGAGGAAAAAACCCTACGATCCAAAATCCTAACCCTAGGAATAAAATAACAAAAGTAAAGCAAGCAGAAGGAGTCTAGTTGATACATCAACTTTTTGATGCTGAAAATTTCATACATAACTTTTGTTTGGGGTATTTATTGGACTATTATAAAGCTTATTCCAAACTCTACATGTTTGGAGAAACTAGAAAGCATATATTTTCAAGCCATGTCAATTGCCAAAACACAAGGGAAGTGCCACAAAAATGTGTCAAAAGTTCAAGACTTGAAAAACTATTGTAGAACTAGAAATGTGTAGGATTGTTTCTGAGTCAGTGATAGATGTGGGTGGCCATCTATATCCACTTGGGCTAGTTGTCACCACTTATAAAGAAATGACCTCCATTGCATCACGTTCCTCCTTTAGATGGGGAAACTTCTATTGAATCTAACTCCCAAGTGAACCACTTTCCTTGGTGAACATTGCCTTACTTTAACAACCCAATAGAAGTTTTGGTTGGTGGGTTCCCTCTGTCTTGGTGCCCATGATTTGGTCAACTATATCCTTCTTAAGGTAGTTAGGGTTGTGTTTTATAGGGGCCAAGTTATCTACCTCCTCTGAGGTGTCCAATATAGGTGGAAATATGGTCAAAGCAACTCCACATTAAATACAAGGTGTAATCCAAGGAAAGATATGGTCAAAGCAACTCCACATTAAATACAAGGTGTAATCCAAGGAAAGATGGAATATTTAATTCAAAAGAATTATCACCCACAATATTGATGATGGTGTAAGGCTCATATTGGAGAGGTTTGAGCTTCGTATGGGTGCTTGTGAGTCACTCTTTCTGCAATTCAATCCATACTTGATAACCAAATTGAAACTTATTTGGAGCTTGATAATAATCATGTCGATACTTGTACTTAGCATTGTCTTTCTCCAAAATATCATGAACTTGTTATTGGATGTGTTGGATCCATTCAAAAAAATTTACTCCTTTTTCAACCCTATATAAGTATGGGAGGACTCTTCCTATGTAGATGGAATAGGAAAATCCATGTCAATTGGGGCTAGTGGTTAGAGCCCTAGGTAGACCTGAAACATGTCAATTGGGGCTAGTGGTTAGAGCCCTAGGTAGACCTGAAATGGATTGTAGCTAATAGAATTATGAAGGGATCTATTGTAGCTATGTTGAACATAAGGAAGTATTTCATCCCATGTACATGGATTCTTGGATTTGTACATTCTAAGGATATACACAATCACCTCATTTACTAAATCTATCTATCCATCGATCAAGGGGTGGAAGGTAATCAATTTGGTTAGCTTTGTGCCCATCATTGACTACAAGCTAGAATGGAAAGAATTGAGGAAATTGTTGTCTCTATTTGAAACAATGTTCCATGGTAGCCCAAAATGAACCCATACATGCTCAAAGAAGATCTTAGTAGTGTCTCTTCTTGAAAGGTGCCAAAATGGCCATCTTTGAGAATTGATCTAACAACAAAAAATACACAATCATTACCATTTTTTATGGAGGGAAAGAATAACATATAATCCATGGAGCAACATTGACTCCCAAGGCTTGTCTTAGCAGCTAGAGGAGTGTAGAACTCCTACTTCTGAATGGAAGGTTTAGATATGCCATAGGAAACACACGATGCGATATAATTGTTGGTGTCATGTCAAATATTTGGATAGTAGAAATACTTCTACAAAACTACCACTATCTTCTTTACATCGAAGTGCCTTGCCACCCCATTTTAATGTGTCTCTTTAATCAACTTCATATGCACACTTGAAGGAACAAAGAGATGGTCTAGATGGCATAGAGTCTTCATTTTGGAGATGAAAGTTTGAAACTTGTTTACTTGCACCCAATGTCTGATATCTATTAGTGGAATCAAGAACAATGCAATACAACTGAGGTTTCTTGGAAAGGATTGTGTCCATAAGAATTAATCACTGTGGTTAGTGCCAAAAAAAGGTTGGCTAAGGAAGTATGCAAATCAATTTGTGTCACACTTCTTGTACTTGATGTTCAATTGGAATTGTTGGAGGTATGTTGGGAGGCCTCTTAGGCGCTATAATTGTCACCATACACTAGACATCAACATAAAAAATGTATAAATATATGTAATAATGTGGGTAAAGCAAAGTAAATGATATATGAATATATGTAATAAAGGATAAATGGACCTAACAAATGATTAGTTGGACCAGGTACAACCTCTCCAACCATCTCTCCAATGTATAAATACTCATGAACATGGGATAAGAACTTGGTTAGTTAACCTTCCCTTAATTATCTCTCACTTGTTGAGTATGTGTGTGTGTTCTTGATGTGTTTTCCCTAATTTAGTCTCTCCTTGAATTCCTATGTAATCTAGAAGATTACAACATTGGCATTGTTTCCTCCTTCATTCAACCTGGGTGACATCAACAATGAATGTGGGTGGTTTGAAATTGGAAGTGGAATGATTTCCCATGTATGATCATTGATTCCTCATGGATGCATGATCACACAAAAACTTGCACACAAAAAACAAGAAGATGCACGGATATGTTTCATGAGACAAGATGTTGTATTTGACTCTGGCATGGATTTTATTGAAGATGAGGATGCTAGTTGAATGTTCACATATCATATTCAAAGTGTTTTCATGGCCAACAATTCATGCGAGTTTGATGCAAAGAGGTTTTGCTTACATTCTCTCATGTTTGCTAGAGATTGTGACTTGTGTTGTTGTTTATACTCAAAACCTAAAAAGTTGTATATCTTCTTACCATGTGACATTAATAATCATCTAGAATGTATAAGAGAACTTATCAATGTTTGCTCAAATTTCATCCAATTTGTAATTTTTTTTTCTTTCGTGTCAAGTAATGATAGTCCTTTTGTGTATGAATTGTGCTTGATCTATGATGTGATGATGTCGTTATAAGTTCTAGAATTTGAGACGAATCTCGACACATGTTCTCCACCAAAGCAACTTCAAAGCTGTAGAGATTTGATTTCTCCTTTAATTGATAGTAGTGATGGTATTTTGGATCAACATAGTTGGTTGTGCCTTATGCAGTGTTAGAGCACAAATTTCCACACATATGAATTTGTGACATGGCCTTACCCTTTTCCTTAGCTTTCTAAGAAAAATTCCAAACTTTCCTCATCAAAGTTATCTAAAAAACTTGACTTTTGTTGATATCTAGGGGTTTCCTTTGTGCAACACATAGACATCTGTTCCTTGCAAGCTTACAACCCATAGATTCCCTAAAACATTATGAAAAATAAAATATTTCCACAATTCTAGGAGGGTTTTTCGGTTGGGCTCATTTCCCAATGTCCATGAGCCCGTACTAAATGGAATTCAACCTTCACAACCTCTTTGGGATGGTATAAAATCACCCTTGAGGGAAAATATGAGGACAAGTCTGATGGTGCGAGGTATGTTGTTGATAATTAACAAGCTTCCCTAATCCCTTCATTCTTTAAGTAGCATCCCCTGACTTGAAAAATCCTTTTTCCAGTGTTCCTTCCTCTCCTATATAGCCATAAGGTGTGTTCCTATCCTTATTGGGTTATCTAAGGAAGAGCCTCGTTGCTGAGTTGATGCTTGAAGGACTTGTGGAGGAACCCATGCAATTGGCTTCGATGCAGTGTCTAAAGTTGACCCAAGTTGTAACCAACTTTCACATATTGTTAACAATAGAAGAGTTCTCTTTCCCTCATATCTTCTGTTCATTGAAATGTTATATGTTTTTGTTGTTCATATATGCTTTGATTTGTACACAATATATTCCACTTGAACCTATAGCTACCTTGTTGCATCACTATCTTGGTTTCCTATTGCAGGTTGGTGCCGACAGAGACTAGGAGCACTTCAAGAAGAAGGGGTGGGATTGACATCAAACAAAGGTTTTAAGGTGTAAGTCTTCTCCCTTTTCCTTCCCTTCTCTCTCCTAGTAAAAACTAGTTATTTCTTGTTTGCATGCTTGTTTGTGAGGGTAGATTTCAGTATTCTTAATTTGATCTTGCTCTCCTGTGACTTGACTCAAAGTCACGAGGAAAAAATTCCTTAATCATGCAGTAGAAATGACATGTGAGGAATTTACAGGAACAATTCTACCTATCCCAAAATATACCACTTTGATATTGAAAGTCTCGTCTAAGAGATTATTGGAGGATACTACATCTCTGTGCAATATTGGTGGGTCAATGTTGTGAAGGAAATTCAAGGCTTCTCACAGTTTGTATAAAAATGTTCAAGCAAGTGTCCCATGGTAATCCACTAGGCCTCTGTGATTTCCACATAGATGATTGACTAAGGTCCCATTTGAAACAAATTTGTATATAAGTAGTAGCTCTAGACTGTTTGTAGAGGTACATCCATAAAGACGAACTACACATGGGTGATTTAAGGTAAAAAATATCTATACCTCGTTGATGAACTATTTGAGCCTTTGGGAGTTATCGTGTAAAGTTTCTTTACGATGAAAATGTTTTCTCCACACCATTTAATTCATGAAGATGATTACATAGGAGGTGCGTATGCTCTTATATATTTGGTGCTTTATATATATTAAGGTCTAAAAAATACCTTTTAAATATGTCAAGAGTACATTGAAATTTTATCCATACTCAAAGAATGTACGAATTAATGTTTCACAAAGGAGTTAGGCAGTGAATGATTATGAGAAGTCTCGAGTCTCTTTATTCAATAGCCTTGGAAAAAAATTTTCAGAGTCAAATGCATAAAAATAATTACATAAAGGATAGTAAAGTCAAGTGTTCGTAGTACAAAAATAATATAAAGAAAAAATATGTTGTCAATTGAATCGATTTAAAATCCAAGTTAAAAGTGGAGTTTAAATAAAGGAGGGGGTTAAACATGAGTCTCTAAGGAAGATGATCTTATCCATGATTATAATGTAATTAGGAATCTTGCCAATGAGACCGATTCTTTTCCAACATTAGTTGATTCTAGTCGACAACATGAAGTAAATACCTGTACAATAATTTTTTTGTAACAGTTAGAGAGTCATAATAAAGTCCATTGAGTCATAGTCGATTCAGTCAAGTCATGGTCATGCAAAGTATTAGAATTGAGTCATAAAAAGTTTTCCTTCATGTAAAGAAAATTGTAGACTCCAATACATTTCCAAATCCTTAAAAGCACAAAGAAGAATAACCATGATTGATAGTAGCAATATGGAAATAAGCATACAAATATTGGAGCACTTGAATGATTGAGCATTGATTGAGGAAATTTTACAATGATTGATTTGAGCACTTGCAGAGAGCATTGATTATGATTTTTTTGCAGTGGTTGAAGGCATTCAAGAAAGAGACATCAAATGAAATACACACACACACACACACAAGAGCTTAAAAGAAAAGATGATGGAACAATAAATATTGAACTAATTGACCCCCCATATTATAAGAGTTGCAGAATAGTTCTTGGGTTATGACCTCAAAATAGAGAAAGTAGAGAAAGGATAGTTTTTTCGAAGCAAGGCACCCCACCATAGGGTGTTCTACAGGGGAAATATGAGCACGTGACGTGCCAAGCACCACTCCTAAGGCACGATGGTGTAACAAGAGATTCAAGAGGTCCATTATTGGGTGGGGTGGTCGAGTGCTGGGGACTCATTGGCTGCACAAGCACCTATTATATTGAAGACAAAGGATAAATAGTAATAGGCCATAATAGAACCTTGCATATTTATATCTTCTTATATAGCTGGAGACTATTGTGAATAATTTACCTATGTAGAACAATATGCATGGTTAATGAACAATAAGGATGCTTCTACATGGGTAGAGACCTAGGATGTTGTTGCATACTTTCTTTGGATGAGAAAGGATTTGGATGTGGGGGAGATGTTGGGAGGCCTCTTAGGTTGTTGCAATTGTCATCATACATTAGACATTAGCATAAGAATGTATGAATATATGTAATAAAATGGCTAAAGCCAAGTAAATTTTATGTGAATATATGCGAATATATGTAATAAAGGATAAATGCATCTAACAAATGATTAGTTGGATCAGGTACAACCTCTCCAACCATATCTCCAATATATAAATACTCATGAAGATGGAATAAGAACTTGGTTGGTTAACATTCCCTAAATTATCTCTCTCTTCTTGAGTACGCGTGTGTCCTCTTAATGTGTTTTCCCTAATGTAGTCTCTCCTTGAATTCCTGTGTAATCTAGAATATTACAACAAGGTACATGGACCACTTCTAATGGTGGTCATTATGAAACTTTATTTAGATTTGCACGAATTACAGGGGCTTATGGTTGGTGTGATGATTGTTTCCTTTCTTAGAATATATTGCTTCCATAGTTGATCTTCCTACACAATGGAATACATATTGTTTTCATAGGTGGGGTACCTGTAAACTACATTAGAGTATCGATATAAAACTCTGAAGCATCTATCTCAATCTTGAATAACTATTGAAGGTATGGAAAATTGAGCATTTGATCCAGATTGGATCATTATATAATTTGTTGTCAATCTCAGTATTTTTTGGGTGGAAAACATTGGAGGAACAATCGACTTATAGATCCATTTTAGCAGTAGGTCCCAATATGGAAAATTGGGGGTGGAAACCGTATGAGATATTCTAGAGAAATTTTGAGACATAAAATGACATTGCTTTGGGTCAAAAACCTACTTTATAGGAATATTCTATATTCTACACACCAATAAATTTCCAATAGTGCAAGAATTCACTCAATCAGAGTTTGTATGTAAAAGTTATGCCTCTCTCAAGTTGACCTACCATGTTGACCACCTTGGTATGAGTGGATGACCTGTCAACCCCCATTACTCAAAAATTCCAAACCTTATCACTAAATTAGGGTTGAGAAAGTCAAAACCCTAACCATCGACGACTATTGAGATATGTTAAATATTGGGCTGCTATGAGGAGAAAGGGTTCCATTCTTTAGCATTGTACTTGTTCCATAGTTGAACAAAGCAGTCAATAGTGGTATTTTGAGAGAATAAAAAAGGAGCAAAAGATTCTATATCATCCATATAGGCCATAGTGTTAAAGGAAACTCCATACTGAGTGCCTCTTTCTTTGTATTTGCATTTCCATAATTGAAGAAAAGAGAGCATAGCATGGGACTCACCTTCTAGCTAGGTTTTTTCTCGTATTGGGTTTCCCATGACATATCTTGTGTTCATTTCTATATGGATGGTGTGTTATTTTTATCATTTGTTTCATTTTCGTAATTCAGTTATTTCATAAATTCAAGAAAAGCTAGTAATGAACTAATCTAGGATCTAAGAAATTAATTTGCATAATCTAATATTTCATAATATTATAATATTTTTTGTGACAAACTATTCTAGTGGAATATCCACAACAATTTATAGATCATATTGGCATCAGAGTAGTTTTCTTTGGGTTATTTTTGGAAATTTGCAGAATATAGGAATTGTCTTAAGAAGAAAGTTGCAGAATCCTTACAATGGTGGATGTGTCTGCTCACAACAACCCTCAAGATCCAACAGAGGAGATATTTGCAAGGATGGAAGAGAAAGTTGTTGATATCTCTCTCAATATGTCCCTCCTCATGGTGGATCTAGAAAGAAATATTGGATTGTTTTGGAAGGATGGAGGCTCTAAATCATAGATTAGATTAGAGGGGAAACCGAGAGATAATGAAGATTCAAAAAAGGTGCCAAGGAAAGAGCTCGAGAAAGAGCTACCAAGTTCCAGTTCCATTGTCGCTTCATAGTATTTATTTAAAATGGAAGTGAAAGTGGATATCAAGCCATACCAAGGTGATATCTATGATGATCCAGGTGGATATCAGTGTCCACCCACCTTTTCCAACTGGCTCAAAACAATTTTCTGACAATTTTGATAGTTTACTATTTTTAGCAGTTTTTCACTTCCAAAGCCGTTTTGAGGCCCTAAACGAAATTTTTTGGGAAAATAGTGATAAATATGTCCATTCCTTCTATATTTCCCCAAAAATGAATCTCCTCGATGATACCTTTCCAACGGGATATCATACACCTAAAACGAAGATCGTAGGCAATAGTTACGACCCCGGGAAGTTGATGTACTAACTTACCCAAACGGGGCCCACATGAATTTTGGTGCTTCATCTCCTAGGGTTAGGTTTTTAGATTTATAGGGTTTTTGGGATTCCTTTTTATTGTAAAAATGCCTTTAGAGCCTCATTGTAATTTTCTTCTTGTGAATGAGCGCAACTGTCACATCTCCTCAGAGATAAGCCACCACCATTCCAGCAAGCTTGTTTCCGCTGCATTTTATAGTTTCAGATTATTTCCTTATTGAATAGAAAAATAGTTTTACTATATCTCTGTTATTTTGTGTTAAGCACCTGTTGATAATATGTATTCATTTTGTTCTTCTCATAAAATCCGGATCAATGGTATTAGAGTTGTCTTCTCCTTGTCGTCTTAATGCATGTCCCCAACAAGGTCGGAGTACAAAGAGTTGGGTCTCGAGCTTGTTTCTCTTGAGGAAAAAATATCTTGCACGGCCAAGCGACCTCTCATGGTAGGAGAAAATAAATATGATGGGATAGGAGATCCTTTCAAACTATTGATCGAGGAAGCCCTCATGCAACAAATGAACAAGATGATGGATAGTTTCTCGCAAATCCTTCGACGACTACCAACATGCAACGCATCTTCTTCGAGCGGAGGCATCGCCCACTTAAAGGTACAAATAAAATTCGATATTCCTATATTTGAAGGTCATATAGATGCATATGTTGTAGAAAAGTGGTTGAATCTACTAGAAGGGTATTTTTTTGTCCATAACTTTTCGAATAGAGAAAGGATTACTTTTGATCTCCTCAAAGTCGTTCCCTATGTCAAAGATTAGTGGGAAACTTTCTGTGAGAAAAAGGAAACAAAGGAACTCTCATTATTTATAGTCATGACCACCTAAGAATCCTTCAGGGATTCTATTAAGGAACAAAACTACCCTGTCGGAAGTTATGATGACTTGTATACCAAATGGACCACACTACGGCAAGAAAGAGACCAAGTAGTGCCAAATTTCGCAAATAGCTTCCATACCTTGTGCACCAAGTCAGGTATCAAATATTTAGAGTGACATCTCATGCTCAAGTATCTTGGTTCTCTACGTAGATAAATCCATACCGAAATGGAATTTATGGAAATCTCATCCTTGGGTGGGACCTACTGATATGTTGTCAAAATCGAGCAGAAGCTCAAACAAAAGACGTGACAATTTGGGCCTGGGAACCCCGCACCGCAAAAGCCAGGAAAGGGTGGCCCCAACCCATAGAAAAAAGGGTAGAGAAAATATGGACAGTATCAGGACAACCAGTCCAAGCTGCAAGCAAAGAAGGACACAAGAAAGAAAAATAAAGATACCGGGAAGTGGTGTGACTTCCATAACAACCCTTGGGATAACACTGTTGACTGCCTCTCAAAGCAGTCGTTCGTGGACGAAGTGAAAGAATCTGAATCAGATGTTGGTTCTGACTCTAAGCCAAAAATAGAAAGGAGAAGAGGGATCATTGACACGGAACCTAGTGCCACCGTTACTACCACCAAGCTCCATCCTGGTGAACCAGACAAGCTAGAAGAAGGAGAGTGCCTCTTCCATTCATAGATGTGGGGAAAAGGCACCCCGCTGCACTTCATCATTGACAGAGATAGCTAGAAGAACCTCATCTCAGTAGAGGTCATCAAGCGGATGGCCCTGTTGACAATGCCGCACCCACAACCCTACACCATTGGATGGCTCCGCCAAGGAAGTGATCTCTGCGTCAACAAACAGTGTCGACTGTCGTACGACATCAAGCCCTTCAAAGACGAGGTATCCTTCAAAGACGAGGTATTTTGTGATGTTGCTCCTCTCGAAGTTTGTGATTTTCTTTTGGGACAACCTTATTTATGGAAACGTCATGATGTATATGAGTCTAGGCCTCTTAGTGTTATTATTACTTTGAACAGGAAATAGTACATGATACCCGAGGCAGTCCCACCTAGTGTTATTTCCTTGATCTCTAGTAAGAAATGTAGGAAGGTCATCTCTTAGACGGGGAAGTTTGTCTTCTTAGTGATTCTCTCTCATAATAATCGAAAGATCACAACCACATCTAGGGTCTCTATGGCCGACCTCTCCACAAAATAGAAGCAAGTAGATAAGGTCATGGAAGAATACTCAGATATCTTCTCCTCATCTACCGGGGTACCTCTGCACTGTCGGGTCAAGCACCCCATCGATCTGACCCCTGGCGCACTACTTCCCAATGGGCCAGTATATCGTCGCTCTCTGTTAGAGAATGAGGAGATCAAGTGACAGATCCAAGAACTTCTCCACAAGGGGCATATTTGTCCCATCTCATCACTTTGCAAGAGCCCAATCATGTTGGTACATAAGGAATATGGAACCTGGAGACTCTGCATTGATTACCAAGCTCTAAATAAAATCACAGTCAAAAATTGGTACTCGATTCCCCGAATCGACGACCTCCTTGATCAACTCATGGGGGCCAAATACTTCAGTAAGATTATTATGAAGTATGTCTACCACTAGGTCCCAATAGAACAGACAAATGTATGGAAAACCGACTTCAAGTCAAAGGAAGGTCTTTTTGAATGGTTGTTCATGCCCTTTGGTTTGAAAAATGCTCCAACCACTTTCATGAGGATGATGGATGATATCCTTCACCCATTCACCAATACTTTTGTAGTGGTGTATCTGGTTGAAATTATCATTTATAGCAAGACTTAGGTCAAACAATTGTAGCATATTCAACAAGTTCTGCACACCCTGTAGCAGCACAAGCTATATGCCAACTTGGAAAAATGTTCCTTCGTCATGGACAAGGTCCATTACTTGGGCTACATAATTGATCAGCATGGCATACATGTGGATCCAACCAAGATC